>FXXK01002382.1:6393-64702 GCA_900184695.1 Betula pendula | reverse complement strand
TATTATAGCATGGAATAAATGGCGAAAAAGGTCGAGTTTAAGGTATTGAATGCAATGAAGTTGGCACAAGATAACACGACGTGTTTCATATCGATGTGTAAAAGGTAATGCTAAGCATTTGAAGTACCAACATGATCCTTAGAGGCTTGCCATGGCATAAATTAACCTCGGCAAGCAAGAATTTGAGCCGGAACATGAGCGTCATTATCGACATCATATGATGTACCACCTCCCTTGACGCTTCTCACACTCATCTAAAAAGTAGCACTTCTTTGAAACTCTTGACTACTAACACTACTTTTGATCCTTTATTGGCAGGCCACAGATGTGGAATTAAAGCATGCATGGATATGCGAAACACTAAGTTATGCAAGGAACAATACAGGCATATTCCTGATAAGGTGCTTGTCAAGAAGGATGTATTTATGTGGGACAAAAGGATTATAATAGAATTCAGAATTGAAGATCTTTCCTAAAAGCTAAATTCTCGGTGGTCATGCGTCTTATGATGTCACAAAAGTCTTATCCTCATGGAGCGTGGGAGGCTATTTGTTAAAGAAAAGAAGTCAAACTTTCAAGGGCCATGGACATCGGGTTGATAGCTTTATATGGAGATGGGCGTTCAGTTTAGGATTTGAGGGATGTGACCCTTCCATCTGTCCAACATATACTGAGAGTCACACAGTATGGCTGAGAAATAAACCTTGGCACTACTTAGAGGTAACTCAAGAAGAAAATCAGTGGTCTAGCGCCACTTCATGCCACTTAAAAAGCCCATATCTCTTTAAAATTTTGTTTGTTTTTGAATTTTTGTCTTATTTCTTATTTTATTTTTGTTCCATTTTGTTTTCATGTTTGGTTGTTTTTTTTTTGTTTTGTTTTAGCATTTTTTTTTCAGGACAAGGTGTTGCTTACATTAAGTTTGGGGGTGCCTATGAGCCATACCTAGTCCAACCAGTTTTCTCATCTCCCTGGTATGACCTTTCCATTATCTCTACACATTGAGGACAATGGTGTAATTCAAGTTTGGGGGTATGCGGAGACAACACCACACACACACTTAAGCCATCATTTTTTTTTTTTGAAAAAATTGCATATTCTTGTTTATCTTAAGAATTTTGGTTGATCTAAAACTATGATTTGAATTTCATTTGGCGAGCTTAGAATGTGAACACATGATCATATAATTAGTATTCTAAATCTTGTTGCTTACTTTGGCATCTAAGCATTCACTTGTTTCAATTCAAATTACCACCGAGCACATTAGCACATAGTTTGTGAGGTATGACATGTGAACCTGATTGTGTATGCCTCCAATCAATGTTTTGAATGAAGCTGGGTGGACTTGTTGGATGGATACCTTGGCATAAAAATAAAAAAAAAAAAAAAACATTTTCGAAGTTGTCACTGAGTAACTGGACTTCTTGCCTCATTAAGCATTGAATGTTCACGTCAAAATGGAGAATTTTTGGATTGGTTAAAGTAGTGATCATTTTCAAATTTTCACTGAGTATACTGGACTTCTTGCCTCACTAAGCATGAATGTTCACGTCAAAAGGTGAAGATTTTGGATTGTGTTAAAATAGAGATCATTTCAAAGTTTTCACTGAGTAACTGGACTTCTTGCCTCACTAAGCATTGAATGTTCACGTCAAAAGGTGAGAATTTTGGATTGGTTGAAAAAAAAAAAAAAAGAAGAATGTCATGGTTGTTCAATCCGATGGGGACCCCAGTTAACTTGATGATATTTGAGTCATTGCACATTAGAATTAAATTGGAAGCCTCATGATTATGTGTTGGTTCACTTTAACATTTCTTGAACTATGAAATCTCAGCTTGTCATTTGTGAGTGGTTAGACTTTTGAAATTCTAATTATTGGATGGAGTTTTGTTATCCTTTAAGCTGCTAATGAAATGAGAATCATAGTTGTTTTGATACTTTAGTCTTGGGATAACATGAGTTATGCATAATGTTTGTGGGTACTCTATTCTCTTAACTCGAGACTTCCACTCGTTTCTACTGGTAATGCTTAGGGTTTAAAAGGCTTGTTGCATACGTAATTCTATCGTTTCTCCCATGACAGAGGATGTAAATAGTGTCATTTATTTTCAGTTTTGTATTGCCTAAGGGATAGCAATATGTAAGTTTGGGGTGTGATAAGTGCTGAATGTTACACATTCAAGCCCTTAATTTCACATACTGTTAATCTCTTTAGTTCATTATAATATGATTGTTTTGTGTGTTTTTGTGTTTTTCCCTTATTTTGTAGGTTTTGGAAGAAAAACACTTAATTCCATCAAGTTCCAGACTCAGAAGAGATGTTGGAGAAAAGCTGAAGAATTTGGCTAAAGCCATATCCCTGTTTGGCTAGAGCCATATCCCTGTTTGGCTCGAGCCATATCCTGTTTCGCTCGAGCCATATCCCCTGTTTAGCTCGAGCCATATCCCTGTTTAGCTCGAGCCATCTTGTGCGCTGAATAGTAAAGTCGGCAAAATTCGATTTTGGAAAGATCCTAAACCTACTCCAACTCGATTTTGGACTTCCTAGGGTACACGAAAATTGACTAGGGTTGTTCCTAAACTCTATAAATACTCTCCTAAGTCCTCCAAAACAATGACACAAGCTTTGAGGAGAAGAATCAAAGGCTTCAAAGAATGGTTTTTCTTAGTTCTTTCTTTCTTTTTAGTTTTTCTTTGTTATTTTCTTATGGGGATGATTTTCATCCAAATTATGTGTAGCTAATACTTTAGTTAGGGCTCCGAATTGAGCCCTAATCATGTCTCTTTAAGGTTTCAATTTGTCTTGCTACAATTCATGTTTTGATGCTTAATTGATTTATCTCGGGTTTTGTTTCGTTCTTCATATGGGTTATGTATGGGTTTGATCATCTTATGCATATAACATGTTTAGAGTGTTATCTAGGTCAATTTGGATGACCGAGTCCTGGGCCTAGTAGAGTGACAAAAGAACCAATTGCGGGTTCTTGGGGTAATCAACATGAAAGACTGGAATATACACCATGTTCTAGGTCTTAGTGTGTTTGTCGATCTCCATAGATTTATGCTTTCTTGAGGAACAACTTAGTATTACACTCATGCTAAATCCCTCAAAAAAGAAAAAGAGTTAGAGTATACACCATGCCTAATCTCGTTGTTAGGGAGATCAAATATTTTTGGAGTATACACCCATGCCCTTAGGCTGGCAAACAGTGAGTATCTTGATATGATTGTAGCGTTGTGCATATTGTTTACCTTATTTGAGTATGATTAGCGGTGGATATCAAAGCCCTAGCCCTTTTATTCTTATTATTTCAATTCAATCTTTAATATCGTTCCATTCAAAATATCTTCTTAGGAATTGCTTTTTAAACATATTTTACCAATCCTCGTGGGAATGATCTCGTATTTGCCATCTATACTATTGTTTTGATCTTGTGCACTTGCGAGTAAAACGTGCATTTATTTGCCTATTTATTTAGGTGGATATTTGTACAACATAGTGTTTTCTCTCAATTTTTAGCTTAGTTTTGCTTTCTTTTCTTCCTTATGTAGTAGATAGACTCGACCCATAGCTCTAAATTTCCTTAAGAAATGGTTTTCTTCAATTTCATGGAGATTTTCAAATCCTCTATGAGGAACAAAACCCTTTGTAGAGTTTGATGTAATTCTTTCCATGGGACTATGAGTTGATTGTATTTAGCTAGGATTTTGTACAAATGGTATGATGATTGTATATGCATAAGGTTTGTTCTTAATGATTATACCATTTGAGATGAAAATTGTTCTTTGTCTATGAGGAATTGTTTGAGTTTTGAATGATTTCAATGCTTTTGATGTCTTTGATTGAGAAAGCATAAGCTATGCAATGGTACTTGTGACATGATTTTATGTAAGTTTGATAGGGTATGCTCGGGACCACGACTCAATCTACACTTAGAATAACTTAGAATAGGTGGAAAGTGGAGTGGAAAGTGGAGTGGAAACCTATGATACTTTATGCTTATGTCATGAAATTGTGTAGGCTATTGAGAGAACTTATATCGCATGCTAGGGAACACGAGTTATTTCACATGTAGGATGTTAGGTGAGTGACTAGTACAAAACTATGATGCTTTATTATTTTCTTTCGGTAGTATTTTCATGTTGAGTTCGCTGTAAGGATTGACAACCTTTACACGCTCATATTATAATTTTGTTAAAGATTCATGCTAGATATAATCTGTTTCTATCTACTCTCGTTGTTATCCTTTATGTTTCTGTCATTTACTTTTATGTCATTTATGTTTCTGTCATTTACATTTATGTCATTTAAGTTTAAAAATCAAAAACATCTTATTTTCATGAGTTGAGTTAGAGAAAATCTCGAAAGCTTGACAAGCAACCATCACAGTCCCTGTAGATGATACCCTCTTTTAGAACTATCCTGCAAGGGTATAATCTATCGCGAGCGGTAAATTATAAATTTTAAAAATCGGTAGCATTCGCGCGACTATCAGACCTAAACCCGAGCATTAAAACTTCAAACTGTCGAATTTAGCTTAAAACTGCTAAATTTACTAGGTAGGGCTCTTCATTGATTTTGGAGCTTAGGGTGATGACACATGGCAATAGGAGAAGCTGCTGGAAAGAAAGAACAAAAGGGCCAAAAAGTCTAAAAGTAGTTTGACAAAAGTGTACTTTTGTGACTTATTAGGCAAGATAGCTTGACCACCTTGTCCATTACACTTGGTGCATGTTTTTTTTTTTTTGACCAAATGGACCCTAGATGAGTCTATTTAAGGATAGACAACCCTCAGGAGATCAGTCCATTTAGTCCCTTTCAGTCCATCCAGCAAACTCTCTCATTCATCTCACACACACTCTCACGCCAACTAGGGGGTTTTGGAGGAGTTCTTCTCCAAACTGTCCAGAAATCATACCCTACCTTCCTTGGGGTGTCTAAAAGGTATTCCAACCTTTAGAAGTCACTTTGGAGGCCATTGGAGGTTTGAAAACATTATCCTCCTATTTCAGCTTGAAAACCGGCTCAATAGAGGGGTGTTGGGGAATTTTTGTAGTTTTTCATAACCTGCTTGCACGGGCTGTGTATGATCACTTATGAGGGTTCTAAAACTATTTTTTATCATGTTTCCATTGATCTGTGAGTTTTTGATGCTAACCTATTTTGTTAATCTTTCTTGCTGATTTTTGATATATCTAACATATATTTGATATATCTAATATATGTTTGATGTATGTTTGTTATTGGTTTGGTTCAAGGATTCTAAAGTGCTCAAAAGAATTAAAATAGGAGCGAGCAAAGCTTGTTTTCAAAGAAAAATGGAAAAGGTTTAAAGAACTTGTAAAATCAACTGTATATTATTGAGTAGTTTTTATTTTTGATCTTATGGAGGATTAACTCTCAACTTCATATCTAAATGCTATGGTGGCTTTGCCCTTCGATATATAGACATGAGGTTTTAAAGATCATTTTTATTAACTCTCAACTTCATGTCTAAATGCTATGGTGGCTTTGCCCTTCGGTGTATAAACATGAGGTTTTAAAGATCATTTTTATTAACTCTCAACTTCATGTCTAAATGTTATGGTGGATTTGCCCTTCGGTATACAGACATGAGGCTTAATATGATATGGCTATTTTAATCTTATAGTAGATTAACACCTCAACTCATATATAAACCTCTATGGTGGCTTTGCCTTTCGACGGCATAGACATGAGGGTTGCTGTGAATTAACTATAAGAGATTCTACCACGCTATAATTATAACTCATAAATATGCCCTTAGTAAGGATATTTATGGTGTATTACCAACAGGATCCTTATGACATGCCCTCACTAATGTGGGATTTCATAAGTTGAATGCTTTGAATAAATTTATGAACAATATCTGAGAATACTCAAAAATATAACTTGTATATGTATATATATGAGTATACGTATGGATATAATCAAGTAATGAAAATGAAGTGATGGATAATAATAAATGCTAAGAGCAAGGATCCTGAAGACTGACCAATTATTATTGATTAGTCAATGATGTATGTTATTTTTATCCATATTGTTAGGTAGTGGTGGATTATTGTTATTCTGCGAAAGTAGGGTAAGTGTAAATGTACTTACTGGGGCTGATGTTGTTTTCTTTTATATTTAGTTATTGTTTATTCATTTGCATGTGATATAAACTGCTCATACAATACATATGCATATTCTGTGAAATGGTAATGATGTGATACTAAGCTGGTGATGTGGCAGGGGAGATAGCTGATCCAGTGGACAAAAAAGGCCTTGTCCCAGCTGGTGATGTGGCGGGGGAGATGGCTGATCCAGTGAGTAAGAGCCTTGTCCTTAAACTAGGTAACAAGAACAGAGACTAAAATGTCAGTTCTAGTGCAAACCAACAATCTGCTAAGTGGGGGAGGTGAAACAGTGCGTTAATCCGGGGTTGGCCCATTATGAGCGGAGTGTAATTTCATGCTGCATTAAGACTGAACAAAGCCTTCACAACGATGCATGAAAATCCATTCATTTCATTCATTATGTCTGTCATATGCTTGTTCAATAATTCAATTACCTATTTATATTGGGATGCAGTAGACTCACTTGTTTGCCTATATAAATGTAATGATGTCATGTTTACGTAGATTGTGATGCAGGAAACGAAGGCGGAGACCCCTTCATCAGTTTTGATGATTATTAGACACTTCTATATAGGGATGTACTATATCCCGAATGAGACGTTATTTTGCTGTGAATATGTCTCTTCGTATTTTGTGTGTTTTGGTTTTTATTAATTATGGTTTGTAATATATCTAAACAGCTTGATTGTGCAATTGTATGCCGTCTATGGCATATGCTGCAACTATCTTTTATTTGGTGCATTTAGTATGCACATGTTTGTATTATTAAAACATCTAACGTATTTTAATTCACGAGATATTTCAATCAGTTCTATTGTGGAACTTAGTTGTTCCTTAATGTTTTTAAAAGAAAAAAAATATATCTGCTACGAGATTGATCTCTGAGGTAGTAATGTCACGTGGAACTGGAGGTGTCTACATACGGTTTTATTGATCTAAAACTGGGGCGCTACACAACATCAGTAGGGAAGACGGTAGTGTGTAAGAGTGTAGTTTGCGATTGTCCTTTGAGCATCTGTGAAAAGATACTCCCTGCAAACTTAGTCGTCTTTACGATGTTCGGCTACGACGTTATCTTGGGAATGGATTGGCTCGCGAAGCACCATGCCAACATTGATTACGCCAGGAAGAGGGTAACGCTTAGGCCTTGGGGAGACAAGGAAGTTATTTTCGTTGGATCTCGGGCTAATACCCTACTTCCCATTATAGCGGCCGTTCAAGCAAGGAAGTTTATTGCTAGTGGAGATTCGGCATTTGTGGCATTTGTTATTAAAGCAACGGAGAAGGAGGAGAAGAACCTGCAGGATATTCCAATAGTGCAAAATTTTCCAAACGTCTTTTCGATGGAATTCTTTGGGTTACCACTCGAGAGGGAAGTCGAGTTTGGAATCGAGTGTATTCTAAGCACAGACCGATATTGAAGGCACCATATCGAATGGCACTGGCAGAACTTAAGGAATTGAAGGATCAGTTGCAGGAACTACTGGATAAGGGTTTCCTTCGCCCTAGTTCTTCGCCTTGGGGAGCACCTGTGCTATTTGTCAAGAAGAAAGACGGAACTCTGAGGATGTGCATCGATTATCGAGAGCTAAACAAGGTCACTATTAAGAATAAGTATCCTTTGCCACGGATTGACGACTTATTGGACCAGTTATAAGGAGATAGTGTATTCTCCAAGATAGACTTGCGGTCAGGATACCACCAAGTCAGAGTTAAGGAAGGAGATATACCAAAGACGGCTTTTAGAACTCGATATGGGCATTACGAGTTTTTGGTGATGTCATTTGGACTAACGAATGCCCCAGCGGTATTCATGAACACTATGAATAGAGTCTTTCATGACTATTTGGACCAATTCGTAGTGGTCTTCCTCGATGACATCTTGATCTATTCTAAAAGTCAAGAGGACCATGGGGTTCATCTACGTAAAGCACTCGAGAGGCTTCGTTGGGAGCAGCTCTTCGCTAAGCTTGAGAAGTGCGAGTTTTGGTTGGATAGTGTGTCTTTCCTTGGACATGTCATCTCTGGAGAAGGAGTGTCTGTAGATCTTGAAAAGGTTAAGGCAGTAGTTGAGTGGACTAGACCAACTAGCGTGCATGAGGTTCGAAGTTTCTTGGGACTCGCTGGTTACTACCAACATTTCATTGAGGGATTCTCCAAGTTGTCAAGGCCATTGACCGCTCTTACTCGGAAGAATGCAAGCTATTTATGGATGGACGCTTGTGAGAAGAATTTTTAGGAGCTTAAGAGAAGGTTAGTGTCAACGCCAGTTTTGACATTACCAACAAGCTCTAGAAATTTTGTGGTATATAGTGATGCATCGAAGAAAGATTGGGTTGCGTGCTTATGCAGAATGGGAAGATGATTGCTTACGCTTCACGACAACTAAAAGATTACGAGCAAAACTACCTGACGCACGATTTGAAATTGGTAGCAGTTGTCTTTGCGCTCAAGATTTGGAGGCACTACTTGTATGGCGAGAAGTGCGAGATCAACACCGACCACAAGTGTCTAAAGTATTTCTTCACTCAGAAGGATTTGAATATGAGATAGCGGAGGTAGTTGGAATTGATCAAGGATTACGATTGTGAGATCAACTACCATTCAGGGAAGGCTAATGTGGTAGCTGACGCTTTGAGCCGAAAGTCAACAGTATAGCTGTTAGCGTTGGGGACTTCTCGACTGCAGTTGATCATGGAACTTGAGAGATTTCGAGTAGAAGTCGTTGGAAAGGGTATACCTGCACTTGTGTGTAGCATGACTGCGCAGCCTGAGTTGCTTGAAAGGATCAAAGCTACTCATATCGATGACCCTGAGTGTTTAAGGATTAAGAAGCAGTTAGAGGAAGGTACGGCACAAGAATTTTGCTTAAGGGACGATGGGATGCTCGCCCATTCTAAGCAGATTTGTGTACCTACAAGCAATGAGCTAAGGAAGGAAATTATGGGCGAGGCTCATCATTCTCTACTTTATGTACATCCTGGAAGCACCAAGATGTATAAGGACGTGAATGGTTCATATTGGTGGAACAATATGAAAAGGGACATTGCTAAGTTCGTAAAACAATGCCCCACTTGTCAGCAAGTGAAAGTGAAGCATCAGAGGCCTGCAGGAATGCTCAAACCCTAGCTCATACTGAAGTGGAAATGGGATGAAATAGCTATGGATTTTATAGTAGGGTTGCCAAGGGCGCCTATTGGTAATAAGTGTTGAATGTTACACATTTAAGCCCCTTAACTCGCATATGTTAAACCTTAGTTTGTATTGTAATTTAATATTTTGTTATGCTTTAGTCTTTATCTTATTTTGTAGGGCTTNCATGAAAAACACAAGCAATTCTATCAAATCTGGGCTGAAAATACATCAACTTCTGCAAAGCTGTTGAATGACCTTTGTCCACTCTTTTGACCATAAATTTTAGCTCAAAACTCCGATTGAGGCAAGGTCAAGGGCATTGGAAAGAAAACTCAAAAAGGAACAATTCATTAAGCAAAAGCTGAAGCAGAAAATGGGTGCTCGAGCACCCAAAATGGTGATCGAGCGCCTAAAAGTGGGGATCGAGCGCCATTGAATCCAGAATCAGTTCCGCAACTGACCTTTATGTACTGTTTTGGCCATAACTCTCAGTACAAAAACTGGATTGAGTCAATGTCAAGGGCCTTGGAAAGAGGACTTCAAGACAAACAAATGCTATTTTATGTGAAAGATCGGATTCAGAAGTCTTGTGGGTCAAAAATGCTTGTGAAGTCCATGAACTTTCTAGAAGCGAAAATATCTGCAAATATCTGAAAATCTTGGAAAAATTATCAAAGATTGTGGCTGTTAGGCTATAGTAGGCGCCGAATTCTCTCTTCAGAGAAGTCCCAGCTCATTTGACTCAAGATTTTTCCTTGATCTTTATAATATCTTCAAAGTCTCTTCCTCTATAAAGAAGAAACTCAGCTGAGGAAAAAGGGAGGAGGCAGAGAGTGTTCTAGGAGTTCAAAGTCTGATTTTTCATTTTCCTTTGTAATTTTTAGTTTAGTTTAGATTGTTTTCTTGTTTAGGAAGTAGGTAGAAGCTTGACCCATAGCTCCAAAACTCCTTAGGAAATGGTTTTCTCCAATCCCATGGAGATTCCCAAATCTGTTATGAGGAACTAAACCTTTTGTAGGGTTTGATGTAATTCTTTCCATGGAGTTATGGGTTGATTGTATTTAGCTAGGATTTTATGCATTTGGTATAATGATTGTAAAGCCTAAGGATTGTTCTTCATGATATACCATTTGAGATGAAAATCTTTTTCTTGTCTATGAGGAATCTATTTTTGTCTTGAATGATTTCTATGTTTTCAATGTCTTGGATGGAGGAAACATAGGCTGTACAATGATGCTTTTGACATGATTTTGTGTGAGTTTGATAGGGTATGCTAAGGACCACGATGCAATTCACACTTAGATTAACTTAGAATAGGTGAAAAGTGAAGTAGAAACTTATGATATTTTATGCTTTCTTCATTGAATTGTGTAGGCTATTAGGAGATTTTATATTGCATTTTAGGGAACACGAGTTATATCACATGTAGGGTGTTAGGTGAGTGACTAGTACAAAACTATGATGTTTTATTATTCTCTCTTAATAGTGTTTTCATGTGGAGTATGTTGTAAGGATTGACAACCTTTACATACTCATATTATGCTTTTGTTAAAAATCTCATTTTAGACACAATCTGCTTTTTACCTTTATCTTTATTTTACATGTCATTTATGTTTATGTCATTTACATTTAGGTCATTTTCATTTACATTTAAAAATCCAAAAACATCTCTTTTCATAAGTTAAGTTAGAGAAAATCTTGAAAGCTTGATAAACAACCATCACAGTCCCTGCAGATCGATACCCTCTTTTTAGAACTATCCTGCAAAGGTGTGATCTAACGCGAGTGGTTTTATAAATTTTAAAGTTGAGCGCTCGCGCGTATCAACTGAAGAGGATGCCCTTTGGGTAGTCGTAGATCGACTGACAAAGAGTGCTCATTTCATTCCCTTTAAGGTTAAAGACCCGATGGACAAGTTGGCATGGCTATATGTTCAGAATATAGTATGACTTCACGGAGTACCTTTAACAATTGTATCGGATCGAGATTCTCATTTTAAGTCACGTTTTTTGTAGAGTTTGCAGAAGGAGATAGGGACAGAACTGAAGTTTAGTACTGCTTTTCACCCTCAAACCGATGGGCAATTAAAGCAAACTAATCAAGTTTTGGAAGATATGCTTCAAGCAGGTGTTTTGGATTTCAAAGGTAGTTGGATTCAGTACTGCCTTTGATCGAGTTTGCCTACAATAACAGTTACCAATCAACTATCGGGATGCCACCTTACGAGGCACTTTACAGACGAAGATGCCAGTCGCCCTTGTATTGGAATGATATTGGAGAACGGCAACTACTTGGACTTGAGATGTTACAAGATACTCTGAATAAGGTAATCCTCATTAGGCAGAGAATGGCCGTAGCTTAAAGTCGGCAGAAGAGTTATGCCGATAACCGAAGAAGGGTTCTAGAGTTTGAAGTAGGAGATCAGGTATTCTTGAAGATATCCCCTATGAAAGGAGTCATGAGGTTTGGTAAGAAAGGGAAGCTGAGCCCTCGATACGTTGGACCGTTTGAGATCACGCAGAGAGTTAGGAAATTAGCTTATCGAGTTGCTCTACCAGCAGATCTAGCAGGGATGCATGATGTCTTCCATGTTTCTATGCTAACGAAGTATATCCTGAATCCAAATTTGGTTATTGCTTATGAGCCTTTGGAAATTCAAGAAGAATTGACGTACAAAGAAGTACCTGTACAAATCCTAGATCGTAAAGAACAAGTGCTACGAACCAAGACAATCCCTATTGTTAAAGTGTTATGGCGTAATCATGGAATTGAGGAAGCCTCATGGGAAGCTGAGATGGATTTGAGGAATCGCTATCCTCATTTGTTCGAAGAATCCTCTTGTATGAATTATCTGTCTTAAGAGTTTCTTACATTTTGGATTGTCGGTCAAGGGCTAAGAGTTGGCTATTTCTTGTTCAAGATGAAGGCCGAAGCACCAGTGAATCCAGATCGTTTAAGGAAGGGCTCACTGAATGAGCCGTTGGACTTGGGAGTCGAGCTCAACGATGATTAGTACAACGTTGATAACATGGTGTACGATTCTCTCGATGGGTCATATAATGTTGGTAATGTCGTGTACAACCCTTTTGAGAATCTTTACGTCTTCATAGGAAACAAGTACATTCAGGAAGCGCCAGTTTAGATCAATGGGTGGGATGAGATCTTTCAAGAGATCACCGAGCATGGACCTTGTGAAGATGAAGGTAATCTTTTTGTTTTCTTTGAGTCTCTGAAATTTCGAGGACAAAATTTTAATGACGGAAGGATGTAATGCTCAAAGATTTATCAAGTGTAAGGGTTTATTTTTGAGCTTTGAATGCCATGGAACGTTTGAAGGATCCTATAGAACATTCGGTGTGCTCATGGAACGTTCGATGCGAAGGATCAAATGTTCGACACATGTCCCAATGCACTAATCACGTGAAAACCTTCGATCAAAGTGCATGTCAGACAGTATCAAACGTTTGATAATTTTATCAAACGTTCGATGTGTTTTATCAGACGTTTGAAGCTTTTATCAAACGTTTGATGGAAATCGTAGGACCGTTGGATAATAGTACTTTAAACGTTCGATGCACCTAAAAACCCAGCAATTTTTATCCAAACATTCCAGCTCTATAAATACACCCCCTAACCTCCCCCCCTCAGCACTGTTCACTCGCATTTTTGATTCACCAGAGCCTTGTGTGTGTGTGATGAAGAGTGTTTGGAGGAGAATGAAAGAGTTTAGCTTGGGGAGGTATCCATCCTTACCTAGTTTGTTTCCTTGTTGTTATTGTGCTTACTATTATCATGTTTAGTTATTGTTATGACCTAGTTGTTTGTTGTTTAGCTTAAGGTTAATCATTTTGGAGATATAACTGGTTTATGAGAGTTATGGATGTTTTGAGGGGTTGTTATCTCAAAACCTTGTTTTTGGAGTCTGATACCCTTCATTTTTCTCTAGGTAGACATTTAGGAGACCTTAGGAGGAGTTAGAAATTAGAAAAGACTGAGATGTGGTCTAGAATGAGTTTTTGAACTTCATCAAACGTTCGATGTGTAGATATGGAACGTTTGACCCTCCTAGTCAAACGTTTGATGTTCGAGACAAAATATCCTTTTAGGCTATTAGAAGTCTAGGACTTATTTCTCTTAAGGCATAAGACTAATGGTTAGAACGCTTCTTAAATTCAGAAGTTAGAGATTTCGTGGAAGAATATATGGTGGATCCGTACGACACAAGTGAGTAAAAACTCACATGGATACTTGTTATTGTTATACTTTTATGCATAGCATGACTACTTTGATGTACAAAATATGCATGTTTACAACTCTCATGAAATGCTTATTTCTGTCAAATGTGAACTCCATTTGTGAAAATGATTGTGACTAAGAAAGATAATGAAACGATGAGTTATGAAGAGCATGCATATAAAAAACACCAAGATTACTATGCATCATATGACATGGTTGCACTGTCTCGCAACGAAATAATGGCTAAGAGCTTACCATTATTATGGGTTAATTGTATGGTCAAAGAAAGTTTATGTTATTGAGAGGGCCTTGGATCCAATGGTTTAGTTTGTAACAATGCACCATTCATTGAGTGGGTCACCAGTTACTGCTTAGCTAGTCAATGTGGGCCACCTGAGGTCGGACTCGGTCGAATTGCTAGTATAAGATGGTAGTTGTGCAATGACCGCGGCACCGAAAATTGTACCAAATGTCCTTTTAGACACGCTAACCCTATTGAGTGGGGGTAATGTCTCAAATAGACCATATTGTTAATATATTACATGTTCCTGATTATATCATATACTATAAATATATTGCATCATGACATGTTATAAACTGAGAATGACAATGCTTGTATTTATCAACTGAGTTCACCAATGATAATGTGTATAACATGTGCATTATTACTCACTAAATCGTGGACTTACTCTTGTATCTTTTCCATCTATACTCTTATGTAAATTGTTAGCTGATATCGAGGATGGTTATTTATGGGATGCACCTGGTGAGGTTAAAGGATGTCCTTCGGGTAATCTTTGATCATCTAGAACCGGTTTGGCTCGCTTGTATTTGGTTTGATGGAGGATATCACTGGTCTTATGACCTTATTTTGAAGATATCAGACTTATGATTATCTATGATATTATGGTTATGTTTTGTTGTGTTATTATGGTATTTTTTTATTGTGGGTATTAGCTACTATCTCTATCTTATATAAAGTGGCAAGTTCTTCGCTGTAGGTTCTCATTTCTTTATAATGAAAGTGTATGATCCCTGAGTTTTAACCCTGAAAGGGTTAAGGCTTGGAGGCGTACCGCTAAGTCATTTACAAGTTAAATGATTTTGTTAGAGCATTACAGCTACATATCGACTTAAGTGATTTACCTTAGTCAAGCGAAGAGGATTCTTCGATTTGATGTAGTAGGTGTATAAGGTAGTATACATTGAACGGATCGGGAGTTGTCTTTCCATAAAATACTGTCATTGGGAAAGACACAAAACTCTCAGACTACTTATGAACAATGATTCTAAATCTTGAGGGGAAGTGAACTCAAATGTCAAGTGGATGTCACTTTGATGCATTATGGAGTGAGGCCTTAAACGTTGGTCAACATATCTCTATGCATTGGGTGATTACATGTAGCATTATGAGGGAAGCTTTGCTCAATAAGGAATCCAAGTTATTTTAGGATAATATAAAAGCATAATAAATTTTGCCCTTAACTAGGATATTAATCAGAATTATATAAGGGTTTATTCTTAGTCTCTAGCCGGAGCTTTTGGAATGGAGAATTCCAAAAATATCAACTTGTTAAAAGAGTGTTTACAGTTGGGAGAATAAACGGGATAATATATTTGGGAATCAAGGATTAAGAGGTAGAGAATTTAGTATGATAGTATCACAGTCCTAATTCTACTATAGAATAATTTCATGGAGGAATCACACTCATGCAACATAAGNTGTTAAAAGAGTGTTTACAGTTGGGAGAATAAACGGGATAATATATTTGGGAATCAAGGATTAAGAGGTAGAGAATTTAGTATGATAGTATCACAGTCCTAATTCTACTATAGAATAATTTCATGGAGGAATCACACTCATGCAACATAAGTAAGTCAAAGGGAACGGTTGTTGATTTTTTAATCAAGAATAAATTCTGGAGTGCAGTTGCAATTGTTTAGTGGAATCAAATGTAATTAAGTAGCGACAGCAATGGTCAGTGACTACTTGAGCCAGATTTATTTTTCCCTTCGGATCCCTTACCAAGCTTTTGTAAATTAACCATGGACATGCTTTTATTTATTTATTATGCAAGTTGTTTTAATTAAATTAAGACATGAGCTTATTTAATAAGCAGATTATTATAATTTTAATAAAACATGGGTTTAATAATTAGGCAAGTTGTTTTAATTAAATTAATACATGGGCTTAATAAGCAGGTTGTCTTAATTAATTAAAACATGGGCCAAAGAAAAATTGCTAGAGAGGTTAATGAGAGGCTTGGACTTGGGATAAAACCCCAGCCCATACCTTAAGTAAGTGACGCATGGGGCTAGGGTTGAACCCTAGCCCCATGCGTCATATTGCTAGAAGAGTGGAGGCTAGGGTTTTAATCCTAGCCGTCCACTCTTCTAGTGGCAGTCCCACATTACTTATTTTTAATAAGTCTCTCATAGTTTTCAGATATAAATAGAGGTGTCTGTGGCTTTTTCAAAGGACACACCAACACAGTTTTTTTAGTATTTACTAAGAATTGAAATTCTTGTGAGTTAACACTCGAAGAATAAGTTTAAAATTTGAAGAGCAAGTTGAGCCCACACTCTTGGTTATTTCTAGTCATTGGTGAGAAGATCTGAAGGTATTCTTGGAGGTATTCTTGGTGTTCTTGATGTTCTTGGAACAACTTGGAGTCTATGCTCATAAAGCCAAGGAGTAGCCCTAATATTCAAGTAAATAAATTCTTTATCTTGCAAGTTTAATTATAAATAACAATGTTCTTCGCATGTTCTTCTTAGAATATATCTTGGCTAGGGAATAGTTTATTTTCCGCTGCATTATATTTGTTTTGTTATAGTAGTATTCCCAACAATTGGTATCAGAGCCTTCTCTATAGAAAACATGTTAAAGAAAGAAGTTTTAGAAAACTGTTTTTCTGTTTTCTAATTCTTAATTCGGAATTTTTCCAAGGATCTCCAGAGACTTAAATTTTGGTTTAAGACCATGATCATGTTCTTGAACATGTTAAGATCTAAACTGGAAAATTTCAAGTCGTTTGGAGGTCGTTTGCTATGTTTAATTAAATTTTGCATTCGAACCAGTGTTGTAGTTTTTACAGCAGTGTCTGTGGAAATTACGATTTTAATAAATGTTTTTCTGCATGTACGAAAAATATTTGGGCAAGATATATTGCAATTAAAAATTGTGGTTGATGCAATGGTCCAAATGGATCTTCGTTTCAATTTTTATCAAAAAAGTTATGATCATTTTACCATTCATCGACGGATTTGGAATTCAGGAAAATCTTGCACGTCTACAGGAATTACGATTTTGGATATATGTTTTTAAACATGTCCAAAAAGTAATTGGGCACTTGTTTTTGAATTGAAAAATCATGGTTGATGTTTTGGTCTGATCAGATCTTCGTTTCAAGTTTTATCAAAAAAGTTATGATCGTTTTTTCAAACATCGACGATTAAAGAATTCAGGAATCCTGCAAGCAGGTTGCTTTTCCAAAATTGTTTTGACAATTGTTTTTTCGGAAATTTTGCTTATGGGTTTATTGTATGATGACTAAATCATTATACAAGGGTGGTATATTGGTTGAAAGACCAAAATACCCATTAAGGTTAATTATGTGTTATGCATATAATTAAGGAGACACCGGCTATGAATTTAATTCATGGAGTGTTGCCTAAGTAACCATTTTTTATCTATGATAATTTTTCTTGGTGTTATTGGTACGATTAAGTACTGGGCTTTGATGGACAAATTCTAATGGTCCAAACTACGTGGATTTGAATTTGTTCATTTGAACACAAGAAAAGGATGGATAGGGGTTAAGGTTCCTAATTCTATTAGGAAAGATGTTTCTTTTAGAAACATATGCCAAGGTCGCAATTGTTAAGGAAAGTACAATTGTTTTAACAAACCCATAATGTTAAAATATCAAGTGGGAGAGAGGTTCGGGACATGAGTCTCATGGTCTTCATCATAAGTATATAGAGTAAGAATGGAACAATACACCTCGTCTTGGCCTTGAGCCTTACTTCCATGCGGACGGTGTTTTATTTCATATGATTACAGTAGATTTCCGGTAATGGATAGGGAAGTTGTGTTTTATGCATCAGGAACGACCACCCTGCAATGGAGTGACCTGACATTCACAATGGACCAAATTGATGGTACACACTTGACTAATCTAGGATATTAATCTCCCCGTGGAGCTATGTTATCCATGATTAGAGACTGAAGGAAAAACGGCAGTTGATTAATGACTTCGTAGCATTAATGATGGTGTTTTTTAATGAACTGACCGGCATTAAAAATGAGAGTAAGTCTCGCCTAGTCAGGGTGATTAAAAGCACCTTGTCTTGGCCTTGAGCCTTTCTTCCATGCGGAGGGTGTTTTTAATTTTCGGAACTAAGGTTGTCGTAGCATTTTAAATATGAAATGTTTTCTTGGGTTTACATATTGATTTAAAGCTAAATATATATATGCTGATATGTGCTCAATATTATATATTTTATCAGAACTAGGAATGTCTACATTATGCACCTTTCTCAACTTTTATATATTGTTGATTGTTGATTTGACTGAATCAAGTTATGTTGTCTAGAAACGTAATTTGGATATAGTGCTAGTAGCTTAAAGGAACACTTATGTGTTGCTTAAGCTATGTCCAGATATTCCGGTTTTGGAAGCCTCTCAAAGGGATTGGTAACGATTTGATTCGTTAGTTAAAGTCAAAAGAGAGATGGATGTTATTACATGTTGACTTCAACGTCAAATGTATTCCTGCAGAGCATGCAGGAGGTATCACTTGTTTTAGACTTCATTGTCTGAAAAAGATGTTTTGATGGAACTTCAGGTTGCAATCTAATTGGAAAGAAATTGAAGTTGATGGGTGTTGAGATTGGTAATAAATCTCAGGTGGACGTGGACATTGTCCTATTGTGCTTGCTTGGCTCTTTAAATCGGTTCAAAACAAATGTGTCAGGTTTTGCACATGGTTAGCACTGATGAATGATTTGATCGCAGCGAAAGCATCCTAAAAGCCAAGGGCTAGTAAGCATGTGGCTTGATGTTCTACATTAGAGCCGAAATGCTAGGTTGCAAGAAGAAGTAGAACATACCAAACATGTTGGCAAGCTTTCTGCTAAAGGAAATGAGTAAAACTGGAAGAATATCATTGGCTAAGCCAGGAGTGGAGAGTGCTCCCACTATGGCAAAGTAGTGCATTATAAAAGGAACTACGCCAAGTTTCTAAGCATTCAAAGTGAAGGTGAAGAATCTTCCTTCATGGTTGAACATATTTAGTGGTGAATCCCATGGATTCCTGGTGTGAGGATTCAAGGGCCACTAATCATGTCTGCAATATAATGCAGGGGTTCCAGATAACCAAGGAATTCGATGAAGGAAAGATATACCTAACACTAGGAGATGGGACTAAGTTCTAGTCCACTCTAGTAGAATTGTTGAATTTTATATTAATTTAAGTATTTTTATATTATGAGACTATCAAAGTATATACCCAGTTACGCATGTATTTATTTACTGTAGCGTTTATAGGTAAATACGATTATACCCCTAGTTGAGGGATAACGGGATAATAAAGAAAATGTAATTACTTATCTTTTCTGGAATTATTATGCATGGTCTGTATATTATAATTCCTTATTAATATTCTGTTAACAATTCTGTTTTAGAACCTACTCATAATGTTTTACTATTAAAAGAAAGATTTCTTCAACTAATGAAGCATATCTTTGGCACTTATGTCTTGGTGATATTTAAATAAAAAATGATTCTAAGAAGGTTAATGATGGGCTCTAGGGCCCATAGGATTATCCAGTCTATGAATTGGTTTTTAAAAACAAAATGACCAAGAGACCTTTTTCTATAAAAGGGTATAAAGTCATGGATTTGTTAGAATTAGTACATACTGATGTATGTGGTCCCATGAATGTCCTAGCACAAGGTGGTAAATGCTTTTTTGAGGACTTCATGGATCATTTGTCAGAAAAAAAAAGGATTATATCCCATCTGACTACACCGGAGAGATGGTGTAGCAGGATGAAGGAATAGAATATTCTTTAAGAATCGTAAGAGCTATGATGAGCTATGTTACTCTGTCATTTTTGGATATGGTTTAGAGACAGCATCATACTTTCTTAAGTATGATTGTTTGTCAAGTATCAAAAAAGGGACAAAAGAGTTATTTGTTTTATAGTCTTAAGGATAAGAAAATGTTTATTTCCGCAAACGGTAAGTTTCTTAAAGGAGGACTATGTAAAACAAATTTAAACTAGAGAGTGAGGTAGTTCTAGAGGGAATGCTAGAAGGATCATCTTCAAAGGTTGTTGAAGATGAGGTGCTTGTATTTAATACACCACAGGTTATTATGGATAAGACACCGAGTACCGTCATACCACTTCGCAGTGGGAAGATTGTCAGGTAATTTGACATATTCATGTTATTAGGAGAAGCCCACGTGGCTATACATAATTAACTTGAATAAAATCATAGGACTACGATGTAACAGTTGCATGATGTGGATGTGGACCATAAGGTCAAGTGCTAAGGGAATAAAGTTGGAATGTAAGTATTTCAACAAAGTTTGAATTCTTGTAAGGAAGCCTATTGATTGTAAATGGTTTTACAAGAAAAGGAGAAGAGTGGATAGGAAAGGTTAAAACCTTTAAGTCAAGATGGTGGCAAAAGTTTTTCTTAGAAAGAAAGGGATCTACTATGAGGAAAATTTTCGCCGGTAGCCATGCTTGAATCTATGCAGATACTCTTGTCCATTGCCACTCATTTCACAATGACTTTTGGCAAATGGACGTCAAGATAGCCTTCTTTAAATAAGCAACTTGACAATGACATCTATATGATGTTGCTAGACAGATTTATAGATAAAGGACCAAGGGATATGCTATGAAAAATGCAAAGGTTCATTTATGGACTTGAGCGGGCATCGTGGTCGTGGAACATCAGGTTTGATAATCCATGTGTATACAAGAAGTGTCATGTAATAACATTCTTGGTGCTACAGGTTGATAACATCCTACTCATTCGAAACAACGTAAGGACAATATCAAAGGTGAGAATCTAGTTGTTTTAATCAGTGTGATATTAAAGGACTTGGGAGAAGCATGCTATATCCTAGTGATCAAGCTCTTGCTAGATCACAGAAATAGGATGATAGGCTTATCTCAAACTACAAACATAAATGAGTTCTCAGCAAGATAGCATACTAAACTCCAAGAAAGGGTTGCTACCCTTTAGGCATGGAGTTATTTTTACTAAAGAATAATGTCCTACAACACCTCAATAGAAAGAATAAATGAGGGTTGTTCTTTATGCTTCAGTTGTAGGAAACCTCATGTATGCTACACTATGCATTGGACCTAACATATGGTTCGTAGTTAGCATGGTCAGTAGATATTGGTCAAACCCTGGACCACCATATTAGGTAGCCATAAAGCATATACTCAAGTATCTTTGGAGAACGAGTGATTATATGCTTGTCTACCAATGTAAGGTTTTGACAGCTACTGGTTAAATAGACTCTAAGTCTCAGTCAAATGGTGATTCCTAGAAGTCTACCTTGAGGTATAGTTTTACCTGGATGGAGGAGCATCTTAGTGGGAGAAATGTTAAGTAATCTTGAATTGCTAAACACCACTATGGAACCTAAATAGGTTGCAACCTGTAAGGTAGCAAAGGATTTAGTGTGGCTTGGGTAGTTCCCAGTGGAACTTGGTGTCAAGGGATAGAGCAGTCTCTTGTCATGTTGTTTTACAATAACAGAGGAGCAGTTGCATAATCTAGGGAACCAATGTACCATAGGAGAAGGAAATCACAATGAGCGCAAGTATCATCTCATTAGAGAGATAGCAGTTGTGGCTAAGATTTTGGTAGACCATTCATTAAGACCTTGCAGGTGGAGATTTTCTAAATCTCAGGGGAATGGAAGTCAAATGTATGCCCAATTGGAATTGAGTGTAAGTGGGATTAAGCTCTAAATCTCAATTATTTACATATTGATATTAAGAGTTTGTTATGAATAATTATTATTATTCACTGATTAAATATTTTGTTGCATATAGCATATAATCTTTGGATGATCTCTATTGATTAATCCTCATACAAAGCGCTTGGAGAATATATTGAATATAGACTATGGGTGCGAGCAATGGTCGTTGTCACACAATGTCTTAGTCTGTAATTCTTGTATTTCTGAAAAGTTTTATAGTTCACAGTCGACAATGGAACTGGGCATTCCATTGGCTAAGACTGCTACACATCGACTTAAGTGATTTACCTTAGTCAGGCGAAGAAGATTCTTTGGGTTGATGTAGTAGGTGTATAAGTTAGTATACATTGAACGGACCGGGAGTTGTCTTTCCATAAAAATACTGTCATTGGAAAAGACACAAAACTCTCAGACTGTAACGCCCCAACAAAATCATTTAACTTGTAAATGACTTAGCGGTACGCATCCCAGCCTTAGCCTTTCTAGGGTTAAAATTCATAGATCAAACACTCATTAAAAGAAAATGAGAATCTACAATAAAAGACTTATCACTTATGAAAGTTAGAGATAACAACTAATAACCACAATAAAAGAATACTAGAATAACACAATAAAACGTAAAAATAATATTATAAATAATCATAAGTTTGATATCTCCAAAATAAGGTCATAAGACCAGTCATCGAAATAACATCAAGATTTCATCTTGAAGTACTAAGATATTATCCAAAAACAAAACTAATTAGGCTCTAACTTGAGATACATCTTGTAAATCATGTCGATTATATCGCTGCAGCAATCTCCTCCACCGAACCAAATACGAGCAAGCTAAACTGGTTCCAGATGATCAAAGATTACTCGGAGGACATCCCCCAACCTCACCTCGTGCATTCCATAAACAGCTATCCTCAATAATAGCTAACAGTTTGCATAAGAGTATAGATGGAAAAGATACAAGAGTAAGTCCACGACTTAGTGAGTAATAATGCACATGTTATACACATTATCATTTGTGAATTCAGTTGATAAATACAAACATTCTTATTCTCAGTTTATAGCATGAAACATGTCATGATTCAAAAATATATATATATAATCAGGAACATGTGATATGTTAACAATATGGTCTATTTGAATCATTACCCCCGCTTAATAGGGTTAGCTCGTTCGAAAAGACATCTGGTACAATTTTCGATGCTTCGGTTATTGCACAACTACCGTCTTACACTAGCAGTCCGACCGAATTCGACCTCAAGTGGCCCACAATGACTAGCACTCAATGAATGGTGCACTATCACAAACTAAAACATTGGATCCAAGGCCCTCGCAATAACATAAACCACTTTTGACCATAGAATCAACCCGTAATAATGGTAAGCCCATGATCATTATTCCGTTGTGAAACGGTGCAACCATGTTATACAATGCATATTAATCTTTGTGTTTTTTATATGCATGCTCTTCTCAACTCATCATTTCATTATCTTTCTTAGTTACAATCATTTTCATAAATGGAGTTCACATTTGAGAGAAATAATCATTTCATGAGAGTTGTAAACATGCAAGTTTTATATATCAAAATAGTAATGCTATGCATAAAAGTACAACAATAACAAGTATCCATGTGAGTTTTTACTCACTTGAGTTGTATGGTTCCGTTAAATACTTCTTCCACCCGGTTTCCAATTTCCGAATCTAAGAAATAACCTTACCATTAGTCTTATGCATTGCGTTAAACAAGCTCTAGGCTTCTAATAACCCAAAAGGTCCTATTGACCGAGCATCAAACGTTTGACCAGAAGGGTCGAATGTTCCATACCCGCACATCAAACGTTTGATGTGGAACATCAAATGTTTGAATGAAGAACATCGAACATTTGATGAAGAACATTGAACATTTGATGAAGTCCAGAAACTCATTCTGGACCACATCTCGGTCCCTTTTGGTTTCTAACTCCTCCTAAGGTCTCCTAAACGTCTAACTAGAGAAAATAAAGAGTCTCAAACTACAAGAACACAGGATTTGAGGTACCAAACCTCTAAACCACCTCAAAGCATCAAAAACTTAAAACAATCAACCCTAATACCGCCAATAACGATCATCTTTCAAACGCTAAACAATCTAAAAACTAAGACATAACAACTACTAAACAACAAAACAACAAGTGAAAACAACAAGGAAACGAACTAAGGAATGATGGATTCCTCTTCAAGCCAAATCACTTCCCTTCTCCTTCAAACATTCTCCCTTACACACACACAAGTCTCTGGTGAATCCAAACCAAGTGTGAACAGTGTAAAGGGGGGGTTAAGGTTGGTATTTATAGAATTGAGACGTCTGTTTAAGAACTGATGAATTTTTGGATATATCGAATGTTTGATGTACAACATTGAACGTTTGATACACAATTATCCAACGGTTCTAGGGTTTTCACCGAACATCTGATCAAAGCATCGAACGTCTGATAAAAGCACATCGAACGTTCCATAAAAGCATCGAACATTTGATATTGTCTGACATGCACATTGATCGAAAGTTTTCATGTGATCAGTGCATCGGGACATGTAGTGAACGTTTGATCCTTACCATCGAACCTTCCATGAGCACATCGAACGTTCCATAAAGTCCTTCAAACGTTCCATGGCATCAAAAGCTCAAAAATAACCCTTAAAACTTGATAAATCTTTGGGGCGTTACACAAACTACTTATGAACAATGATTCTAAATCCTGAGGGGAAGTGGACTTAGATGTCAAGTGGAGGTCACTTTGATGCATTATGGAATGAGGCCTTAAACGTTGGTCAACATATCTCCATGCATTGGGAGATCACATGTAGCATTGTGAGGGAAGCTTTGCTCAATAGGGAATCCAAGGCTTTTAGGATCATATAAAAGGATAATAAATTTTCCCCTTGACTAGAATATTTATCGGAATTATATAAGGGTTTATTCTCAGTCTCTGGCCGGAGCTTTTGGAATGAAGAATTCCAAAAATATCAACTTGTGAAAAGAGTGTTCATAGTTGGGAGAATAAACGGGATAATATATCTAGGAATCAAGGATTAAGAGGTAGAGAATCTAGTGTGATAGTATTACAGTCCTAATTCTGCTACGAAATAATTTCATGGAGGAATCACACTCATACTACGTAAGTAAGTCAAAGGGAACAGTTATTGATTTTTTAATCAAGAATAAATTCTGGAATACAGTTGCAATTGTTTAGTGGAATCAAATGTAATTAAGTAGCGACAGGGATGGTCGGTGACTACTTGAGCCAGATTTATTTTTTTTCTTCGGGTCCCTCACCAAGCTATTGTAAATTAGCCATAGACAGACTTTTATTTATTTATTAGGCAAGTTGTTTTAATTAAATTAAGACATGGGCTTATTTAATAAGCAAGTTGTTTTAATTTTAATAAAAACATGGATTTAATAATTGGGTAAGTTGTTTTAATTAAATTAAGACATGGGCTTAATAAGCAGGTTGTCTTAATTAATTAAAACATGGGTCAAAAGAAAATTGCTAGAGAGGTCAGTGGGAGGCTCGGGCTTGGGATAAAACCCAAGCCCATACCTTAAGTAAGTGACGCATGGGCTAGGGTTGAAAACCCTAGCCCCATGCGTCATATTGCTAAAAGAGTGGAGGCTAGGGTTTTAATCTTAGCCGTCCACTCCTCTAGTGGTAGTCTTACATTGCTTATTTTTAATAAGCCTCTCATAGTTTTCAGATATAAATAGAGGTGCATGTGGCTTTTTAAAATGACACACTAATACAGTTCTTTTAGTATTTACTAAGAACTGAAATTCTTGTGAGTTAACATTCGAAGAATAAGTTTAAAATTTAAAGAGCAAGTTGAGCCCACACTCTTGATTATTTTTAGTCATTGGTGAGAAGATCTAAGGGTGTTCTTAGAGGTGATCTTGGTGTTCTTGATGTTCTTGGAGCAGCTTGGAGTCTTTGCTCATAAAGCCAAGGAGTGGCCCTAATCTTCAAGTAAGTAAATTCATTTTCTTGCAAGTTTAATTATAAATGGCAATGTTCTTCGCATGTTCTTCTTAGAGTAGATCTTGGCTAGGGAATAGTTTATTTTCCGTTGTGCTATATTTGTTTTGATATAGTAGTATTCCCAACATCAACCACGTTTAGCCCATTTTCAACTCGATTTAAACCAGCTCAGCCATTTTTGAGCAAGCACTTTTGGGTCAAACCATTCCATTCAATAGTCCACAGGTTTCAAGCCAAAGTAGCCAATTCAACTGGCCCATTTCTCTTAACCCGGTCTAGCTAGTTCAATGGCAAACATGCTCCTACTTCAACCTCATCTAACAACCGGGCCCAATCAATTCAGCGCAGCAGCCCCTCCATTTCAAACAAAATTGATAGTATCCATTTCATGATTTGTGTATCTAATGGTTTACATGATGTCACATTATTTAAATTTGATTTTATCTACACCGTTAAATACACTAACTTTAAATCTTGACCATCAAGTCCAATTCAATCAAAATCAAATAGGAAAAGAAAAAACAAATCCACTTCAATCAAAATAATCCGGAAGGAATACCCTTCTAAGCACGACAAGAATTTCATAGCTATCAGAGTTCATAAGAATCGCTCTCTCTATTTCCCTCTTAGACAAACAAGTAAGCTTGGACCTAGCAGTAACCTCTGCAACACGTCCCAGTTGGTACAGATGACAAATGAAAAAAATTTCAGACAGAAAGTTTCATCCGTACCTCGTCGCTAGTTGGTCCAGACATGCCGCAGAAGGAAAATCAGGTTTTAATGACGAAAGCCTTACTCTGTCTCTCATTTTCTCTTTCCAAGCAAGAACCAGACATCTTGGTTTGATGTTTTTTATCTTTCTAGTTTTGCAAACGGCCAGCCCATTGCCACCACCACAAGTCCACAACCATAATCTCGCTTCTCCACGAAGCAGCAACGTGGAAGCTAATTTTCTTGTCAGTCCCAAAACAGACTAAATGGATCTCTCTCTAGCCGATTGCCGACCGTCACGGCCACTGATTCACCGATGACGGTAACGGACGAAATAGATCAAGTCGAGATGAAGTTGGTAAAATTACCGACTTTACCGACAAACTCAGGACGGTTCGTGAAAAACTCCTTGCCGTCAACGATTCCTCCCATTCCCACCCCTAACATCACATAATAGCCAGAGCATTATGCTAAAGTTTCATAACATATTTGGCAAATGAAAAGATAACATCATGTATATCGATTATAGACAGGTCACCAAATCAAATCTCAAGATATTACGGAACATGTCTAATAGTCCTGCACAACATCTGTTGGGAAAATATTCCCTAGATGGGCTAATGGGTTCGAAACGGGTTAACAGAGTGGGCTCTATAAGATAAAGTCCAAGCTCAGCCCATTCAAGAAAGATGAACAAGTCAAGGCTCCGCAACTCTCGGTGAAACACCGAGAGTCCAAAGGGCCTCAAATCTGCATCCCAGATATATCGCAGGTCAGTTCAACAGACTCTCGGCGAAATACCGAGAGTCGTGAGGGTCTCGAANAAGAGGAATCTGTGCTTTGTGATTTAACGCAGTCCTATGAAATCGCTTACTTTTTCAATCTTTCTAATCAAACTTGTGATATTAGATTGTTAAAAAGCAAGTTTTCTTTTTTCTTTTTTCTTTTAGAAACTAGTTATATGATGAGATGCATATATATGATTGTGGACAATCACTCGCCTTTTTTAAATTTTTTTTTTTCAGATAAAGATAAAATCTAATTAATAAATTAAATACAAAGAAAAGAGGAATTAAAAGTTCCGATACTTTAATTTTTTAATAAATCTATTTTTATATTATTTAAAAATTTTAAATAAGGTAAGGGTACATTTAGGAACCCACCCAATTTAACTCAATTCAATTCTTTTCAAAATCAACTTTTTTCTTTCACTTAAAATTATTTAACCCAATTCAAAATATAAAAAAATTAACAATTAAAAATTAAAAAGTATTAAACTTAGGGGTGTGTCCAAGAGGTGCCTCTTGCAGTTTTGAGCCACCCCAGTTTTGATTTGGGGGTGGCTCGTAGTAGTTTTAGAGGTGTCGGAGCCACCCTAAACAGTTTTTGGAGGTAATTTAACCACTCTTTTTTTATTTTAGGGTGGCCAAACCACCCTCAAATAGTTTTGGGAGTGGCTGAGTCATTCCAAGCAATTTTTGGAGTTGGCTTGGCCACCCCCTTTTGATTTTGGGGTGGCCGAGCCACCCCCCAATAGTTTCGAGGGTGGGTCAACAAACATCATTTGATTTGAGAGTAGCCAAATAATTTCCAAAATTTTAATAGTTGCTGAATCACCCCTTGAGGGTGACTTGAAAACTATCCCAAATTTTTTTTTTTCATTTTTTTTTTAATTTTCAAAATAATAATTTTTAATTTTATTTTTAAAATATTCACCTAACTACACATTTTTTTAAATCATCCACATACATTTTTTATTTCATGACATTCATAAATTTTTTTAAAAAAAAATTAAATAAAATCGAATACCCAAATAAGCCGGTAGCAAACTGAATTAAATACAAGCAAATGATAGAGGAGCTCCATTTCAAAGTGGAAATAAGAAGAGGTGCCTCACAAATGATGCACAATGAACATTAGTTCTTGCTGTCTTGGCGGCAAAATAATGTCGAACAGAAGAGGTACCGGACAAATGATGCGCAATAGATTTCGATTCTTGCCGTATCTGCGGCGAAAGGACAAGACAAAGAAAGAAAAACAAGTTATTCGTTCATAGAGCTCTAAAAATATAAAAAGCTCTGGCTCATGTCAGCTTTCATTTCCTAGTCTCGACTCTCGATGAAGTTTTCTTGGCCTCAAGTGATTAAGCGAGATCTCCGGCATTGACTCAGGTCTTCGATAACTCTGATAACTTTTTTTTGTTTTTTTTCGACTTGCCATTGTAGTGGAGATTGATCACTGAGAAAATCTTAGAATCTGTTACTATTTTTCGTATTGGTTTTCGCCTGTGAACCCAAGTTTCCAATTCCAATCACTGTACGAGGGATCCAGGAGGTGCTTGTGGTGTGATTTTGGGATTTTCGAAACTGGGTTTGATTTATTTTTCTGAAATTAACCTCAAATTTCTTTTTACAGAAGAATCTTACATAATGGGGCCAAAGATTTTTCAGTGAACTAGAAATCACCATAGAATTTAGTAGCAGAAGTTATAAAGTTTCAACCTTTCTGTTTTTTCAAAGAATCAAGGAATGGATGTCAGCAAAGCAGGCGAAGATGGGTTACAAGTTGAGGAGGCTTCTTGGATTCCAACGACCCCAGTAAAGCCCATTCTGCCAAGACCCCAACCGACATACACAGGCGGACAAGGAAATAACGGCTCTTCAAACAGGGGTTGTTGTGACAATGATAGTGGGCCAACCACTTCTTTCATGTCTGACACGTGTCAGAATGAAAATAACGGCTCTTCAAGCCTGTTCTTGAATCCTCGTCATCTGTCACTCGACTCGGAACTGGGGACAAATGGCAACTCCATGCCGGAACAACAACCTCACTGTAAGTGTAACTAAATTTGCTCTATGAATTGAAGAAAAAAAAAAACCTAAATTTGCTCTATTTCTTTCACACCTTTAGCGACCCATTCACTCAAACAGAAAGAGACAAATATCAAGTCATAGTTACCACAGAAGAAAAGAAAAACTAAGATGTTCTAGAATGGATCAGATTCCTCTCCATCTCAAATGGACATAATTCATTTAAGAGTAAAGGTAGAAATAAGCCTGGGCCAATAACAGTCATCTAGCCCAGGCAAATAAACAGTAATTTTGTGGGCCTATAAACAGTAATTTTTTTAATTTTAAAACTCTTGTCCGAGCCTATTCATTCAGCCCATGCCAATCACTGCTCTTCATTTAATGGTTAATTAGATTCGCATATTTAATTGTGCATATGTTGCCCCATGGTCAATGTATTGTCACATCATTTGACATTACTAAATGACGTGAGCAGGATGGAACTAGAAAGTTAAGTTTACGAGGTTCGGACTATAAGAAAAAAGAAAAAAATTGGGGGGTTCCAAAATAAAAAATAGGACCTAAAATATGTTTTTATTAACAAATTTTAAGTTTAAAAAAAAGGAAATTTTAACAAAAAAATGTTTTGCTAGGGGGAGGCATGACCCACACTAGCCCCCTCTAGTTTCGTGACTGAAGGTGTGGTACTATTTACACCATTAGATGGATGCAAGTAGAATCCTACTTCAGAATATTATGGATATGAGACAAACGACTGCCAACAGCAAGTGGAATGAGAAAGAGACTGACAGGGTTCAATCTAATAAAAATACTTAAACTAGTTTCCTCCCCTGCATTGCACATTATGTGCATGCCCAGAATGTGTAATTTCCTGCAGACTTCAAGTTTTGATTGCTTTGAAGAAAAATTGAATGAGAAGAACATATTTGTCAAAAACAATTTCATTCTTGGGGAACAAGTTACAATTTGTTGTTTTGTCAACTTATCTGAAATAAACCAAGGTTGTGCTACAGATGTTCGGACAATGTCTGGTGTGAATTCTAGCATGACCATTTCCCAGTTGGTGCCCATAACACCAGAGAAGGGCGTGAGAGTAGAAAACAAACCGGTTTCTGAAGTACAATACTTATGTGCAAAGGAAAGGATAGATGAGGAAAGAGANGAAGCTAGAGAACAAAGTTGCTGCTGCGAGAGCTGATACCAATGAGGTCCAATGCAATGAAGAACTCTCAAAGCCTGTTACAGATTCATCATTTGCTGCTGTTTCCACTACATTCAAGGAGAATCACAACCCTGAAAAGGGAGGCAGCCATGGTACTACTGACCGGAGTGAAACACCACAGCAGAAACCAAAACAGAAAAAGCACCGGCCTAAGGTGGTTACAGAGGACAAACCTAAAAGAACTCCAAAACCGGTGACCCCAAAGCCTACTGCTTCCAAAGAAAATCCGACAGTCAAGAGGAAGTATGTACGGAGGAAAGGAATCAACATATCCTCTGCAACTCCTCCAGCAGAATTAACTGGAGAATCTACTGATTTTGAAACACTTGAGCCTGCTACAAAGTCATGTAGAAGGGCTTCAAAATTTGAAATAGGACAACAGCAAGATGAAAGCTCTACTGGTTCCCAAAAAAAACCAGCAATTAAAAGGACGTATGTAAGGAGGAAAGGAATCAACAAACCTGTGTCAACTCCTCCAGCAGAAATAACTGGAGAATCTACTGATCTGAAAACATTTGAGCCTGTCAGAAAGTCATGCAGAAGGGCTTTAAATTTTGACATAGAAAAACCACAAGATGAAAGCTCTACATGCAAATCTTCTATTAATTTAGATTCAGAATTACAGGCCCAAGACTTTTGCAGAAAAGGTGTTCAATCAAGATCATCTGTACAACTTGGTGAAGGGATCACAGTAGTGGTAGAACACACAGAAGCTGGTGTAGCCTATGACATTTCCTGTGCGATGAATCAAATGTTGAAAGAATACATATCATTGCCTGAAAGGCAATTCCCAAGCACGCCACTTCTTACAAAGACTAATCCCCCACAGAAAGAATTGAACGCCAATTCCCAAAAGGATAGCACTACAGAAGGGGAAGGTCAGCTGATTGCTCATAATGGACAGGAAAACATTGCAGAAACCTACAATCAAATATCACTAAGAAGTCCAAGTGATTCCAACTGCAGCACCAGTGCAATTTTAACCGAGGGAGACGAAGAAAGAGGTCTTCAGAATAATCGCCGAAGTTTTGAGCATATCCTGGCTTTAATTCAAAAAGACAGGTCAACAAGAAAAAGATCCAGAGGCCCTACTCGGGCTCGTGACGTGACTTCCCTGACCAGAATTTTAGAGTACATAACTCACCCCACCAAACAACCTCTAGTGGTTGATGATGGGAAAACAGTTGAGAATCCACACAAACCTCACACATGCATAGCTGACGAGGTTGCAAAGCTTTGTGCAACTCTGGCAAAAAAGAAGCGAACCAAGAAGAGAAACTCTCTTGTCACTTCAGCATCTTCCAATACAAATGAAATGCAACTGGACCAGGAGCTTGTCTTGTACAATCACCACCTATCCTCTTCCAATCCATTAGGTACCACTATAAACTCATTTCATGTTGGGCTACACACTAATTTGTACATTCTTGAAGAATCCACAAAAGCAGTTCTTTCTAATTACATAAACCACTAAATGCAGGTGCTTCTATGGATGCATTGGTTGAGGAATTTAAGCATCTGGACTTAAATGGGGAAAGCAGAAAATTAGCACGAGAACTGCATAATGCAGTTATCCCCTACAGTATGCAAAAACAAAAGCAGAATGAACTCATCTGTTATAAAAGAGATGGTACAGTTGTACCCTATGAAGGTTGGTTTGATCCCACCAAGAAACGGCGTCCACGGCCGAAAGTTAACCTTGATGAAGAGACTAATAGAGTGTGGAAGCTTTTGACAGAGAATATAAACAGTGAAGGTATTGATGGAACAGATGAAGATAAGGTAAAATGGTGGGAAGAAGAACGGAGGGTGTTCTGTGGACATGCACACTCTTTTATCGCACGCATGCGTCTTGTACAAGGTACCAATATTCAATGTCATTCACAAATTCTTTCAAGGGGTTTATTTCATAAATTTGTATTCAAGAATGTATAAGTTACAAACTTACAGGTTATTAGTTCTATATCAGAATCTTCATATTATGATGCGGTCCTCAACCATCACCTAATGCACTACTTGGCAACACCACAACCAGCCTTTTTTGCCTTACCAACCAATTCTTCAAAAAGATTTCTTTTAGTGCCAACTACATACCAAAAACTAACAGACCAATGTCTAGTTCTAACACTGGCAAGAGTACCCTTAAATTAAAACCCTTTTATCTTTGAATTACCACTGGTAACCATACATTTAGTCCTCCAAAAAACCAGTGTTAAAGATTAGCCAGAAGGTAAAAGTTTAATGGAAAAAGAAGTAGAGGAACTCCAACAGGGGAAGAAAAAGGTGATGAAGTTCAAACCAATCTGCCTACCAAACCTAGATCTCATCTTTATCTCATCATAATGTCTATGGGTGCACCAATTCCGGGCCAAATATATCAGATATGAGGATTTCTTCTCCACTTCTTATATGGGGAATGCTTCTATGGTATGAAAAGGTATTTTAAAGAGTAAGCCTCTGCTTCTTTCTAATGCCTGTCTTCAAGTCTCGAAATTCTCTGATCTACCAATTTGGAGCACATCTTGGATTCCATCTCTCCCTTTCTTCAAGCCTCAGCCAAAACATCCGACCAATCGTTCTATGCCATCTCTTCTGATTTCGGATCTAATCCATCCACTTTCTCTGAAGTGGAAAACTACTCTTCTGGGTTTATCATTTGATGAGACTTCTGTTAAAGCTATTATGGATATTAAAATTCTAGGGAATCCAACCCCAACATATATTTGGACCCCCTTNNTCTGATTTCGGATCTAATCCATCCACTTTCTCTGGAGTGGAAAACTACTTTTCTGGGTTCATTATTTGATGAGACTTCTGTTAAAGCTATTATGGATATTAAAATTCTAGGGAATCCAACCCCAACATATATTTGGACCCCCTTGTCCACAGGGAAATTTACCACCAATTCGGCCTATCTATCTATCATTAATCACCATTTACCTATTCTTTCTGCACATCAATCGTCTTTTTGGAAAGATCTATGGAAGCTACAGTTAAATGATAGATTAAAAGTGTTCCTCTAGAAGATTGCTTGAAATATTTTACCTACCAATGAGCGTCTACAGGCTTTCCCTTCTTTCTACATTCTTAAGCTGTGTCCTTTCTGTAAAGGTGCTGAAGACTCCCTACACCATTTATTCTTCCAATGTGATGTTGCTCAAGTAGTTTGGCGGAATTCACCTTGGCCCCTCGACTCACTGACTCTCACTTTTCCCACTATGATGGATTGGATCCGTTTAATAATTTCACCAGGGTATTCTATGGGAATTCAGAGACATGATTTCCATTATTTCCAAATTTTTGCAGCAGTGCTCTATGATCTATTATGGTTCTACAGGAACAAAGCTTACCATGATGGTTTTCTTTTTGATGCTTTGTTTATCTCGGCAAATATCAATAAGATTACTTATGAACATTATCAAGCTTGGTCCCAGAAAATCATTCCAGCTGCCAAATGGAATCCTCCTCCAATATCTTGGTTTACGATTAATTTTGATACGGCAATCAGAAATACATATTCTGCTCAAGCTGCAGTTTGCCGTGATCATCAGGGTCATATCCTCCAAATTTTATCTGAGATAAACCCCCCTTGCAGTCCAAATATAGGGGAAGTTACTGCTGCAAGACTAGCTCTCACTTTAGCTTCTTCTTTAAAGCTATCAAAAGTCATCTTTGAAGGTGACTCCCAAGTGATTATCTCGGCATTGAACAACCCAGATATCATACAAGACTGGCGTATTTATCCCCTTATTAACAACATTATTGATTCCATCCCGACTAGCCTTAATTGGATACCTCGAAAAATCAATAGAAGTGCAAACTTTTGTGCTCACTCTGTGGCACATTGGGCCGCAGCTAGATTTTTTTCTGACAGCATTCCCATCTCTTCTCCCTCTTCTATTCCTTATGATGTTTTTAGTTATAATTCTTAGGCTTGTTTAGATGTAGTTTTTGTACCCACAAAAAAATAAAAAATAAAAAACCTAGATCTCATCTGTAGTGCATAAGAGCCTCAAGGAAAAGGAATTTCCCTCCCTCCATATACTTATCATTACAATTAAAATGAGATAACCGAGCCACAGGTTCAGAGGCAATTAAAGAAGTTAATGGGGGCAAATACTTCACTTTCCCTGCAAGAAAAAAAGAGTAACCTACTCAACAATGATTATTGCAAGTGCCTAAGTTTCCCATAGTCGTGAGCCTTCCCCTCTTTTTACCCATTGAATATAGTCTCAACTTTATGTCATTACCGGCTTACAGAAATTGATATTTCCATAGGAGATAGACGCTTCTCACAATGGAAAGGATCAGTCGTGGACTCGGTGGTTGGAGTTTTTCTCACTCAGAATGTATCAGACCATCTTTCCAGGTGTACTATAATCGGCAGTATAAATAAAGTTCATGGTAATAAGGAAAAATCCAAATGACAAACCTCTTTATTCTATTTCTTCAATCTCTTGCAGTTCTGCATATATGTCACTTGCTGCTCACTTCCCACTGAAGTCAAGGAGCAACCACAAAGCATGCTATGAAGATGGGGCGAGCTTTATTGTCACTGAACCTGAAGTGTGCATACCTGATCCAGAAGATAGCATACAATGGAAACCAGATTATGACCAGAGTTCCGTGATGCCCCAGGACCTTGAGCATAATGAAGAAAAAGTTGTCAACAGTAATGAATCCCCTGGAGGCATTATAGGGGCAGAAACAGGATGTTATACAGAAGAAGACAGGATAGCAACAAAAGATCCAGTTTCACCTCAAAATTCTGCCTTTTCATCTCGAAACTCTTCATTAATTCAAACTGCTGAAAAAATAGGATCATGCCTACAGAGGAACTTAGAAGCAGACTCTCTGTTAGAAGGGTCTAAGCCCAACAGTTACNTTTCCATCATTTCCAAATTTTTGCATCAGTGCTCTATGATCTATTATGGTTCTACAAGAACAAAGCTTACCATGATGGTTTTCTTTTTGATGCTTTGTTTATCTCGGCAAATATCAATAAGATTACTTATGAACATTATCAAGCTTGGTCCAAGAAAATCATTCCAGCTGCCAAATGGAATCCTCCTCCAATATCTTGGTTTACGATTAATTTTGATACGACAATCAGAAATACATATTCTGCTCAAGCTGCAGTTTGCCGTGATCATCAGGGTCATATCCTCCAAATTTTATCTGAGATAAACCCCCTTTGCAGTCCAAATATAGGGGAAGCTACTGTTGCAAGACTAGCTCTCACTTTAGCTTCTTCTTTAAAGCTATCAAAAGTCATCTTTGAAGGTGACTCCCAAGTGATTATCTCGGCATTGAACAACTCAGATATCATACAAGACTGGCGTATTTATCCCCTTATTAACAACATTATTGATTCCATCCCGACTAGCCTTAATTGGATAGCTCGAGAAATCAATAGAAGTGCAAACTTCTGTGCTCACTCTGTGGCACATTGGGCCGCAGCTAGATTTTTTTCTGACAGCATTCTCATCTCTTCTCCCTCTTCTATTCCGTATGATGTTTTTAGTTATAATTCTTAGGCTTGTTTAGATGTAGTTTTTGTACCCACAAAAAAAAAAAAAAAAAACAACCTAGATCTCATCTGTAGTGCATAAGAGCCTCAAGGGGAATTTCCCTCCCTCCATATACTTATCGTTACAATTAAAATGAGATAACTGAGCCACAGGTTCAGAGGCAATTAAAGAAGTTAATGGGGGCAAATACTTCACTTTCCCTGCAACAAAAAAAGAGTAACCTACTCAACAATGATTATTGCAAGTGCCTAAGTTTCCCATAGTCGTGAGCCTTCCCCTCTTTTTACCCATTGAATATAGTCTCAACTTTATGTCATTACCGGCTTACAGAAATTGCTATTTCCATAGGAGATAGACGCTTCTCACAATGGAAAGGATCAGTCGTGGACTCGGTGGTTGGAGTTTTTCTCACGCAGAATGTATCAGACCATCTTTCCAGGTGTACTATAATCGGCAGTATAAATAAAGTTCATGGTAATAAGGGAAAATCCAAATGACAAACCTCTTTATTCTATTTCTTCAATCTCTTGCAGTTCTGCATATATGTCACTTGCTGCTCACTTCCCACTGAAGTCAAGGAGCAACCACAAAGCATGCTATGAAGATGGGGCGAGCTTTATTGTCACTGAACCTGAAGTGTGCATACCTGATCCAGAAGATAGCATACAATGGAAACCAGATTATGACCAGAGTTCCATGATGCCCCAGGACCTTGAGCATAATGAAGAAAAAGAAGTTGTCAACAGTAATGAATCCCCTGGGGACATTATAGGGGCAGAAACAGGATGTTATACAGAAGAAGACAGGATAGCAACAAAAGATCCAGTTTCACCTCAAAATTCTGCCTTTTCATCTCGAAACTCTTCATTAATTCAAACTGCTGAAAAAATAGGATCATGCCTACAGAGGAACTTAGAAGCAGACTCTCTGTTAGAAGGGTCTAAGCCCAACAGTTCCAATTGGCTTCCGCTTCCATTATGGAGCTTCGACAGATAGCTGGATCTACAATGCTAAATGTAGTCTACAGTCATGGAAGTAGCGATGCACCATCTGATGAGAACTCGAAGGATGCATGTAAAAAATCCAAAGGCATGAATCATGACAACCAAAGACAATATACAGACAAATTAAATGATCCACAAAGCTCCGTAGCAGCATCCATGCGCCATTCCAGTAATTATCATTTGCATCTGACCCCCACCTCCAGAGTACTAGAAGTTGAGCACACTGAAATGTTCAGAGAAGAAATCCAATATCCTGAAAGTTCCAAGAGCAAAGATGAAAATAGTATAGGCAAACAAAGTGCACTAACAATAGAATCTTTGAGTCAAGCTGCCGTTCAAAATAAGCTGACAATGAATGTCGAGAAATCACCTTCAAGCAAATCATGCAACAAAAATCAAGATGAAAATGTGATCAATTCACCTCAAAGTCAGGGATTTGGGGACCCTAAAATTGTTGGACCTGTAGCTCAGGGGCAAAACATTGAAATGCAGCAAAACTTGCAAAATATTTATGGAGAAACCCTAGATGCTACACAGACTACTGCTGAGTCAGATTTGAATGCTCATGGGCATTTATTTAGTATGGAGATCAGTGAGATGAATGCTGCTACTGTAAAAGCAAAGAGTAAAAGAGTTCGAAAAGAGAAAAAAGACCAGATTAGTTGGGATAATCTTAAAAAACAGGTGGAAGCCAATGGAAAGAAAAGAGAAAGAGCAGCAAACACAATGGACTCACTAGATTGGGAAGCTGTAAGATCTGCAGACGTTAACAAGATTGCCAACATCATCAGAGGACGGGGGATGAACAACAGGCTTGCAGAGCGTATCAAGGTATAACTTTTATGAAACAATGTTCTCAATTGTCAATGTACTCACTAGAGATAGACAAACATTCAACTGAAAAAGACTTTTCTCTGAAAATATGTGCAGGATTTCCTTAACCGACTAGTTAGAGAACACGGGAGCATTGATCTTGAATGGTTGAAAGATGTTCCGCCTGACCAAGCAAAGTAAGCCCACAAAAGTAATCCATTTCATTTCCTTAGAGGAGAAACTCGTATACTTCCAAACACTATTATTAGTATGTCATCCTCGTGCTACTGCATTATACTAACTACTGACATGAATAATTCACTACTCCAGCCTTTCTATTCAAAAAATGAAATATACACAGAGATTACTGAGATATAGATATCAAGATTTATTCATATATGCAGAGAGTATCTGCTAAGCATAAGGGGACTGGGGTTGAAAAGTGTGGAGTGCGTACGGCTTTTGACGCTTCACCAACTTGCTTTCCCGGTAAGTTCAAAATGAAAGCATAATTGTCCGATATAGATTTCCAAGTAACAAAGGGGAGGAGAAAAAAGGAGAGAGGATCTACATAATGGGCAGAACAGTTCTCAAACATTTTTTTTTTTTTTTATGACTTACAGGTGGACACAAATGTGGGACGTATAGCTGTAAGACTGGGATGGGTGCCCCTTCAGCCACTGCCTGAGTCACTTCAGTTGCATCTCCTAGAACTGTTAGTATTATCTACCCTACATATTATAAATCAACATATGCGCTTACAAAATGCTAATTTTAATTTCCATATATAGGTACCCAGTGTTAGAATCCATTCAAAAATATCTCTGGCCTCGATTATGCAAGCTCGACCAAAGAACATTGTAAAGTTTCTTCCACTTTACTTCTAGACATTTCAAAAAATGCATGTCTTTCATATGTTTAGCAAGGCTGGTAAAGCAACTTCATTTCTTAATTTTCTTTATCAAAGTTTCCCCTGATTGGTTGATTCATTACAATATCTGCTAACAGGTATGAACTTCATTACCATATGATTACATTTGGCAAGGTCGGTTGTATATATTTATATGTGAAGTAAATTTGTTCTCATTGACAGCGTATCAAAAGCTAAAAGAAAGAACTGGACAATATTCTTTGAAACCTATGCAGGTCTTCTGTACAAAAAGCCAACCAAATTGCAATTCATGCCCACTGAGAGGAGAGTGTAGACACTTTGCAAGTGCATTTGCAAGGTTTGCATATAATTGATTCCAATATTTTGCATCTTTTCTTTTGGTAAATATATATTTTGTATCTATACTACAATATTATTTCAGCATGAATCACTTTCGTGCATCAGCCACTGTCTAGAACCCTCCTCATACGTGGAGCCTAATAAATTTCATGAGATAACAATAAATAATTAGATAACAAAAAAATCATTCAATAGCTGCAAACAATTGTAGATAGCAGTCATCAATATCTAAAGAGAAATGGAAGGTGTTTAGGAAAAGAACAGGTTCATGGATCAGGTATTTACAATAAATAATGTCTCCCATCATATGGGTAATCAACTCTCTAGCCTGTCTTGTGAAAATTGTACGTACTAGGGAATACCAGAAATCCCAATCTGCAAACCTACCTAAACATCCCCATCGCATGATATGCACACACAGCAAGTTTTGATCAATTTTAAGTCACTGACCATGTTGGATGCAGTGCAAGGCTTGCCCTACCAGGGCCAGAGGAGAAAAGTATTTTGACTGCAACTGAATACAGACCAAACAAAAAACGCATTGTGATCATCAATCGACTTTCCCTGCCTCTCCTTCAGTCACAATCAGAAGGAAATCATCAATCAGAAGCCAAATCTGGAGTCACTAACTGTGAGCCTATTATTGAAGAGCCAACAACACCAGAGCCAGAATGCAAACAAGCAGAAAACGACATGGAGGACACTTTCTATGAGGACCCTGATGAAATTCCTGTTATCAAACTTAACATTGAAGAATTCACTCAGAATTTACAAACTTATATGCAAAATCACATGGAACTTCAAGAATTTGACATGTCAAAAGCCTTAGTTGCTCTAACTCCAGAGGCAGCATCAATTCCAATGCCCAAGCTTAAGAATGTGAGTCAACTACGAACAGAGCACCAAGTGTAAGTTGGCACTTCCTCATCTATCTTCAGCTAATCAAGAATCTTTCAAACCCGTTCATGCAAGATTTTTTTTTTAATAAAAAAAAAAAATCAGAATGGATTGTGAATGATTCAAGTAAGAGAGGGAAAAAATAATCTCTGATCCTTCCAAAGTGCACTCATGAAAACTACAGAGAAAATTTTGTGGTCAATATCCCATATAAACCATAGAAAACCAATGTTTACACATTTATACTAATAATCCATTAAATTAACTAAGATAAATGGACCGGTGCCAAAAAATGACAAACAAAAATATGCTGTACAATACAAGTTTCACTATCTTCATTCTAAACAATATAGAATGACTATAGTATGGGCAAAATACTTGCCATGTATACTAATTGGTTTTTCACCCTGATGCAGCTATGAACTTCCAGATTCACACCCTCTTCTGAAAGGGGTCAGTTATTCCAGCATCTACTTAAGAAGGAATCTTATTTACCTTGTATATCCAAATTCAACCTCTGATGAATTACTTTTGCTTCATTTACAGCTAGATAAACGAGAACCTGATGATCCATGCTCATACCTCCTAGCAATATGGACACCAGGTAAGCACACAACATTTAGACCTGCTATAATGAACTCTTTCCATACTTTAAACCTATGTTCTACATCTATAATATATAGTTAGAAAAAATAGCCAATAGGCAATAACCTAAGACCATGCTTGGTCCAATGATAAGCATTTCCACTAAATGGATTAATGTTTACCTCAGGTGAGACAGCAAATTCCATCCAACCACCTAAAAAAAGGTGTAGCTCCCAAGAATATGGCAAATTGTGCGACAAGAAGGAATGTTTCTCATGCAACAGCATTAGGGAAGCAAGTTCCCAGATGGTCCGAGGGACACTTTTGGTGTGGACTTTACTATCAAACCTGTTATGAAAACCAAGTATATCCATTAAATAATTAATAAATTAATTGCAATAATAAAATAATAATAGCAGCAAAAGCAAAGTATACTACCATATGTATAGAAACAAATAAAATCATAAGCCAACTGATATTTAAAACAAATCGTGGACAGATACCATGTCGAACAGCAATGAGGGGGAGCTTTCCACTCAATGGCACCTACTTTCAAGTTAATGAGGTCAAACGCATCCCCAATACTCAGATCATTCTGTTCCATTCTGCATTTTGAAGGCATATGTATCCATTTCGAGTGGTACTATTATGAATATTCTTTTTCTGCAGGTGTTTGCTGACCACGATTCAAGTCTTAACCCGATTGATGTTCCTAGAGATGGGATATGGAACCTGCCAAGGCGAACTGTGTACTTTGGAACTTCCATACCAACAATATTTAGAGGTAAAGATTGTATTCAAAAAGTAATATTGGTCAACTAATTTCACTCAAAATATTCTTCTTGTCTACTAGGTTTGTCGACGGAAGGTATTCAACACTGCTTTTGGAGGGGTAAGTAAGCTGATTCAACCTCATTTTAATGTCATTCAATTCCTTTAATTTGATAATATTTGTTTGTTGCTCTAATTACATGTAAATATATCAGAACTTTTTGAGATTAACCTAGGCCTACTTCACTTCTAAGGACATTAAGAACATTTGCATAACCCTATCTTAATGACTACCACCAATTGAGCTGCAATCACTGGCTATCACAGTACTCACACCAAATTGTATAAATAGACAATGATGAAAAGGATAGCAAACTTATTTGTGGATGATATCAAAGTATCAAACAGCCTGCATGAATACGAATCAAAGGCATAGGTTTCTTAGACATCCCCACCCCAATATATATAGGGTAAAAGATAAGCCCCTAAGCACCTCAAACTTCGGCCACAGACAAAAGAAAAATCTCTTCGGTCATGCTATTAAATAGAGAGCATGTAGGAATATAGCCATTTTCACCTTCCCTGCTTTAGAAAATGCTAGACATCTGATTAGCGATATGCACTTCTAATGAGCAAAAGTGCCAGCTCGGTAACAGTATACACTACACACACTACAATCTCAGTCTATGTTGGCACATAATGTTTCATATGATATCACAAAAGCAAATTTGATGAAAACTCTAACTAAACTTAGGCCCTATTAAAGCTAACATCTCTTTAAGAGATAACTTCAGTCACATTAGGTATGATATGACAATTTACCTGACCAGCAAGGCTCATGACACTGTTTGCTCAAAAGTTGCCAAAAATGATTGCAGGATATGTTTGTGTGAGGGGATTTGACCAGAAAACACGGGCACCCCGTCCTCTAAAGGCCAGACTGCACATCCCAGCTAGCAAGTTGACCAGGACAAAAGGAAAGGTAGATGATAAGTAGATGGTTATAAGCTCAACACTACTGACATCAAATCTAGAATGTCCAAACGAGCATTTAGTGGGACAGCATCCAACAACTCTGACTTGGTCCATGGAAAAAAGTGAATATCCATCAAAATTGTATGATCCCATGATGAGGTGGGCATGGACCAATATGTGATTAACAAGCATGTAATTACCTAATGTCTTGCTAAATATGGAGCCACTCTTCTAGAATCAGCAAATATGTCATTTTACAGTTTGTACTAGATAGGTACTTGTGCAAAAGACTCAAAGAATGCGAGCTAGGTAACTGGAGCGTAATGCAAGAGGGTGCAAGGGCACAGGAGAGAAGCACGATTAGAACAGCTATTTCAAAATACTTCAAACCCAGAGCATCTCGGAACATCCACAGCCATGTAAAATATACATAAATACATTTGTGTATATAACAATTCAGGCGAATAAACGTGTCTATATGGTATGGCCAAAGCAAAAACCAATGGCGGTAAAATTGAGGCGAATAAACATGTCTATAAGAATGGATGCTGTCAGAGTTTAGTTGCCTCTCCAAACAACATAAATCCAGTGTCCTCCAAGAATCCCAACTAACAAAGCCAGAACTCAAAAGGAAGGAATGATTTCGTGCTTGCACTCCAAAGTATGCAAGAACCGGTTTGGTAAATGATCGATAGCTGATATTCGAGAAAAAAGAAAGTTTGAATGTCGAAATTGAATAAAGAGCTCTGTGAAATTTGAAATCTGCAAGTATCTTGTTAAATCACTATTTATCTCCAAACTTAAGTTGATAAGAAAATAGTAGATTTAATTATTTAGGATACGTTTGGTACGTGGAATGGAATAACCTTTATAAAAAATGGAAGAAAGGAAATAAAATAGTTTTGGTGTTAACGTATACATATACTTTAATATTTGAAATAGCCATGATGGTTATTTCAAGGCTAATTCATTCTACTTTTTTCATTGTTACTAGTGTAATGTTATGGGTGCTAAATTTTTTTACTAAGAGATGGATACCAAGATGATGCGGAGCTTATTTATTGGTACCTCTAACATTTCTTTTGATTAATTATTTTTATTCTCTCCAATGAATAAGATTCACATCATCTTGATACCCATCCCTTTGGTAAAAAATTTGGTACTCCTATCATTTCTCTTCTTAACAAGAGAAATGCTATGGGTACCGAACATAATCTTAAGCTCTGTTTATTTCAACATAAAATGTTTTCCGTCGGAAAATATTTTCAAGGAAATCATTTTTCAAGAAAATGATTTCCGTAGAAAACATTCGGAAATCATTTTCTAGCGTTTGGAGCGTACGGAAAATTACAAATATTTTTTATATTTCCAATCAATCATATTAACCTATAAAAATTAATTTTTATTCAAAACATAAAAATATTAATATAATTTTATTAATATATTATATTAATGAAATCACCAAATTATGGTCAAAATAACGCTAGACCCCCGATGGAATCCGGGCTGGACCTTGCCTAGACCTCGCCTGGACACCGTCGGGACCTTGTTGAGACCTACCTAACACCGTGGGACCTCATCGTAACCCCGCTAGGATTTCATCATGACCCTGCCGGGACCCGTCGTGATAGGTCCCAGCGGGTTCACGACGAGGTCCTAATGAGGTCATGATGGGATGTCGGCCACGACGGGGTCCCTACTGGATCTTAGCGAGTCCTAGTTGGGTCCCAGTGAGGTCCCAACTAGGTCACAACGGGGTCCCAACGAAGTCCAGGTTGGGTTTCGGCAGTGTCACAACAGATCCCAGCAGGATCACGACGGGGATCCTGATGGTGGTCTAGCGAGGTCTGGCGGTGTTTTTGGCTGTGATCTGTCGATTTAAGAATAAGAAGCTTAAATTAGAAAAATGGTTTACAGTTTTGAAAAATGGAAACCTTTTTCTAAAAATTAAAGAAGCTTTTTTGGTTAAACCGAAAATATTTTTCATTGACTATTATTTTTCGTCACACCAAACACCAGAAAATACTGAAAATATTTTCTAGAAATCATTTTACGCCAAAACAAACAGAGCCTTAGTTAATATTTTAGCACTGCATTCATGTGTGGATCCAACGTGTGAAATATTTAATTAAAATAAGGTAAATTAAAGTCAATGTTTGAACTCAATGCCTGCTTTATACAATTTTAAATCACCACTTATCTAAAAACTTAAGCTAAATAGTTATTTAACAAGGCTAAGACTAAGATCATTTCCAACCAAGATCCTAAAATTTCTACTCCGACAAAAAGGCACGATTCAATCGAAGATATGCTTCAAACCCCCGAATACTACCACGATTCATCATCTTATTTATTCACAAGAATATCCTCAATAATAATACACGTGTCAAAGCCTTCAATTGCCCTTAGTAAAAGGGAAATGCTGCTTAATAAGATTCAACTTGGACATTCCATTTGCGAAGACTATTACACATCAATCTTGATGATTTACCTTAATCAAGCAAAGTTGAAGGCTTCAGGTTGATGTGTAGGTGTTATGCACTGAATGGACCAAGGGAGTTGTTTTTCCACAAAAATAATGTCGATGGGAAAGACAATAACTCCTAAGACTTCTTATGATATTGATTCTAAATCCTGAGAGGATTGTGTACTCAGATATAAAGTGGAGGTTACTTTGATGTAGTGAGACCTTTATTACAGTCAACATTCTCGGTGCATTGCATGATCATATGTAGCATTGCAAGAAATTTTTTCTCAAGAAGGAATCCAAGTCATTTTCTTAAAAATGATAAGAAATTTTCCCTTGAAATAGATTTTATGGATTGGATTATTCTCAGTCTTTGGCCAGGGCATTTTGGTAAGGAATAACAAAATACTGATGTATATGTGATAAGGCCTTCACAAGTACGAGAATTATAAAGAAAATAAGTGATTCAAGGATAAAGAGGTAGCGAATTAAAATGATAGCCTTTTTGGCTTTAATTCTATTACGAAATATTTCATAGAGGAATCAAAAGTCAATATTAAGTAAGTTTAATGATTAATTGATTTAATCAAAAATATAAACTAAAGTGCAATTACAATTGTTTAGTGGCATCAATTGTAATTAAATAGTGACTTGAAAAGTCGGGACTATTTGAAACTAGTTTTTATTTTTTCCTTTAGGTCCTTCACCAAGCTAATGTAATTTAACCAAGTTAGGCTTTTTATTTATTAATCTGCTTGTTTTAATTTATTAAAACATTGGCTAGAGAGAAATTGTGCATAAAGATGCAAGAGAGGAAGACTAGGCTTGGGATAAAACCCAAGCCCAATGCTAGTGTAGGAGACACATAGGCCAAGGAGTACATTCTTGGCCCCATACATCACACTTGAGAGGAGTGGAGGCTAGTGTTCTCCTAGCCCTAGCCATCCACTCCTACTAGTCCAACATGGACTAGTTCTCCTACCTCTTCTAATCTTCCAAGCCTATCAATAAAGAAGCTTGAAGCTCTTGCAAGACACACAATTATAACAATTATTTAATATTTACTAAGAACTAAAATTCTGGAGTTAACTCTCGAGCATAAGTTTAAGTTTTGAAGAGCAAGATAAGAGCCCACACTCTTAATTATTCTTAGTCATTAGTGAGAAGATCTAAAGGTCTCATAATCCCTGAGAGTGTACAGGTTCATTAGAGTAGCAATAAGAAAAGTTTTTGCCCAAATAGTCAAGGAGTGACTGTAATCTTCAAGTAAGTGATTCTTGTTTTTGCAGTTTAATTTTAACATAGCATAGTTCTTCACATGTTCTTCTTGAAGTTCGATCTTGGTTTGAAAATCTTTATTTTCGGCTGCGCAATCATCTTTTTGCACTAATATTCCCAATAGTCCTTTGTTTGTACAAATATCCACCTAAATAAATAGGTGAATAAATGCACGTTTTACTTCGCAAGTGCACAAGATCAAAAACAATAGTATAGACGACAAATAAGAGATCATTCCCACGAGGATTGGTAACTATGTTTAAAAAGCAATTCTAAAAAGATATTGTCGAATAGAACGATATTAAAGATTGAATTGAAATAATAAGATAAAAGGCTAGGGCTTCGATATCTACCGCTAATCATACTCAAATAAGGTAAACAATATGCACAATGCTAACAATCATGTCAAGATACTCAATATTTGCAAGCCTATAGGTGTATACTCCAAAAGCTATTGATCTCCCTAAACAACGAGATTAGGCATGGGTGTATACTCTAACTCTTTTCTTTCTTGAGGATTTAGCATGGGGTGTATACTAAGTTGTTTCTCAAGAAAGCATAAATCTATAGAGATCGACAAACACACTAAAACCTAGAACATGGTGTATATTCCGGTCTTTCATGTTGATTTACCCAAAGAACCCGCAATTGTTCTTTTGTCACTCTACTAGGCCCAGGACTCGGTCATCCAAATTGACCTAGATAACACTCTACACATGTTATATGCATAAGATGATCAAACCCATACATAACTCAATAGTGAAGAAACGAACAAAAACCCGAGATAAATCAATTAAGCATCAAAACATGAATTGTAGCAAGACAAATTGAAACCTTAAAGAGATATGATTAGGGCTTCAATCGAAGCCCTAACTAAAGTATTAGCTACACATAATTTGGATAAAAATCATCCCCACAAAGAAAATAACAAAGAAACTAAAAAAAAAAAAGAACAAAAAAAAAAAACCCTTCTTTGAAGCCTTTGATTCTTCTCCCTCAAGCTTGTGTATTTGTTTTGGAGGACTTAGGGGAGTATTTATAGAGTTTAGGAGCAACCCTAATCAATTTTGTGCACCCTAGGAAGTCCAAGATTGGAGTTGGGTCGGATTACCCTCTTTCCATATCAGTTCTGCCGACTTTCGGAGGTCCCAGCTTACAATGACGCTCGAGCGTCAGATGATACTGAACGCTCGCTTCCCAGCGCACCATGGCGCTCGAGCGTCATTTTGGGCGCTCAAACGCACCTTGGATGAAAAAATTCTAGCTTAATGATTTGTTCCTCTCTGAGTCCTCTTTCCAACGCACTTGACCGTACCTTAATCCGAGTTTTGAGCTAAGAGTTATGGCCAAAATAGTGCACAAAGGTCAGATTTTCAGCAACTTTGCACAGTTCATGTGATTTGAGCTCGAGTTGATGGAATTGACTTCTTTTCTTCCAAAACCTACAAAATAAGGGAAAAACACAAAAACTACACAAAACATCATATTATAATGAAACTAAGAGATTAACATATGTGAATTAAGGGGCTTGAATGTATAACATTCAGCACTTATCATCCTTTCAACCGGGGCTAGCCAAATAGTGTGAACGAAATCCTATTTTATTTCATTTTCTATGAGGCATAGAGAAGAACGATAGGGTCTAAATAAAGCTGTACAAAGTCATGAGTATCAACATCTGTAAACAAAGTTTACAATGGCAAACAAATTTTACACGTGAAAGTAGTGAGTTTCTGAACTTAGTAAGTAAAAAGCCTTAAATGGAAAGGAAAGAAGATATGTGTCATAAACATGTTAAAAATCTGTGTTTAATGATGGAGAAATAGCATAATAATAATCAAATGGATAAGATCAAATCATAGAGTAAGTGCATGCAAATAATCAAAGTAGTTAAACAAAACATCTTAAGAGAAAACTTAAAGCTACCTTCCATTTTTATCTTTAATTTATTATTCATGTTTATTCCCTTGGGCCATTTATGCATTTCTTGAATTCAAGAAATGCATAAATGGCCCAAGGGAATAAACATGAATAATAAATTAAAGAATAAAAATGGGAAGGTGCTTTAAGTTTTCTCTTAAGATGTTTTTGTTTAACTACTTTGATTATTTGCATGCACTTACTCTATTGATTTGATCTTATCCATTTGATTTATTATTTATGCTATTTCTCCATCATTAAACACAGATTTTTAACATGTTTATGACACATATCTTCTTTCCTTTCCATTTAAGGCTTTTTACTTACTAAGTTCAGAAAACTTCACTACTTCACCGTAAAATTTGTTTCCATTGTAAACTTTGTTTACAGATGTTGATACTCATGACTTTGTACAGCTTTATTTAGACCCTATCGTTCTTCTCTATGGCCTCATAGAAAATGAAATAAAATAGGATTTCGTTTCACACTATTTGGCTAGCCCCGGTTGAAAGGATGATAAGTGCTGAATGTTATACATTCCAGCCCCTTAATTCACATATGTTAATCTCTTAGTTTCATTATAATATGATGGTTTTGTGTAGTTTTTGTGTTTTCCCTTATTTTGTAGGGTTTTGGAAGAAAAGAAAGTCAATTCCATCAACTCGAGCTCAAAAACACATGAACTGTGCAAAGTTGCTGAAAATCTGACCTTTGTGCACTATTTTTGGCCATAACTCTTAGCTCAAAACTCGGGATTAAGGACAGGTCAATGCGTTGGAAAGAGGACTCAGAGAGGAACAAATCATTAAGCTAAAGTTTTTTCATCCAAGGTGCGTTCAAGCGCCCAAAATGACGCTCGAGCTCATCGTGCGCTGGGAAACCTCCGAGAAGATCGGCAGGAACTGATATGGAAAGAGGGTAATCCGACCCAACTTCAATCTTGGACTTCCTAGGGTGCATCGAAATTGATAGAGTTTGCCCTAAACTCTATAAATACTCCCCTAAGTCCTCCAAAACAAATACACAAGCTTGAGAGAAGAATCAAAGGCTTCAACAGAAGGGTTTTTCTTAGTCTTTATTTTTTTTTAGTTTTTCTTTGTTATTTTCTTATGGGATGATTTTCATCCAAATATGTGTAGCAATACTTTAGTTAGGGTTCGATTGAAGCCCTAATCAATATCTCTTTAAAGGTTTCAATTTGTCTTGCTACAATTCATGTTTTGATGCTTAATTGATTTATCTCGGGTTTTGTTCGTTTCTTCATATGGGTTATGTATGGGGTTTGATCATCTTATGCTATATAACATGTGTAGAGTGTTATCTAGGTCAATTTGGATGACCGAGTCCTGGGCCTAGTAGAGTGACAAAAGAAACAATTGCGGGTTCTTGGGTAAATCAACATGAAAAGACCGGAATATACAACCATGTTCTAGGTTTTAGTGTGTTTGTCGATCTCTATAGATTTATGCTTTCTTGAGAAACAACTTAGTATATCACCCATGCTAAATTCCTCAAGAAAGAAAAGAGTTAGAGTATACACCCATGACCTAATCTCGTTGTTTTAGGGAGATCAATAGCTTTTGGAGGTATACACCATGCCTTAGGCCTGACAAACATTGAGTATCTTGACATGATTGTAGCATTGTGCATATTGTTTACCTTATTTGAGTATGATTAGCGGTAGATATCGAAGCCCTAGCCTTTTATCTTATTATTTCAATTCAATCTTTAATATCGTTCATTCGACAATATCTTTTTAGAATTGCTTTTTAAACATAGTTTACCAATCCTCGTGGGGAATGATCTGTATTTGCCGTCTATACTATTGTTTTGATCTTGTGCACTTGCGAGTAAAACGTGCATTTATTCACCTATTTATTTAGGTGGTATTTGTACAACAAAGGACTATTGGGAATATTAGTGCAAAAAGATGATTGTGCAGCCGAAAATAAAGATTTTTCAACCAAGATCGAACTTCAAGAAGAACATGTGAAGAACTATGCTATGTTAAAATTAAACTGCAAAAACAAGAATCACTTACTTGAAGATTACAGTCACTCCTTGACTATTTGGCAAAACTTTTCTTATTCTACTCTGATGAACCGTACACTCTCAGGGATTATGAGACCTTAGATCTTCTCACTAATGACTAAGAATAATTAAGAGTGTGGGCTCTTATCTTGCTCTTCAAAACTTAAACTTATGCTGAGAGTTAATCCAGAATTTTAGTTCTTAGTAAATATTAAATAATTGTTATAATTGTGGTGTCTTGCAAGAGCTTCAAGCTTCTTTACTTGATAGGCTTGGAAGGATTAGAAGAGGTAGAGAACTAGTCCATGTTGGAACTAGTAGGAGTGGATGGCTAGGGCTAGGAAGACACTAGCCTCCACTCCTCTCAAGTGTGATGTATGGGCCAATGTTACTCCTTGGCCTATGTGGTCTCCTACACTAGCATTGGGCTTGGGTTTTATTCCAAGCCTAGTCTTCCTCTCTTGCATCTTTTATCGCACAATTCTCTCTAGCCAATGTTTTAATAAATTAAACAAGCAGATTAATAAATAAAAAGCCTAACTTGGTTAAATTACATTAGCTTGGTGAAGGACCTAAAGGAAAAAATAAAAAACTAGTTTCAAATAGTCCCGACTTTTCAAGTCACTATTTAATTACAATTGATGCTATCATACTAAACAATTGTAATTGCACTTTAGTTTATATTTTTGATTAAATCAATTAATCATTAGACTTCTTAATATTGACTTTTGATTCCTCTATGAATATTTCGTAATAGAATTAAAGCAAAAAAGGCTATCACTTTAATTCGCTACCTCTTTATCCTTGAATCACTTTTTCTTTTATAATTCTCGTCTTGTGAAGGCCTTATCACATATACATCAGTATTTTGGTTATTCCTTACCAAAAATGCCCTGGCCAAAGACTGAGAATAATCCAATCCATAAAATCTATTTCAAGGGAAAATTTCTTATCATTTTTAAGAAAATGACTTGGATTCCTTCTTGAGAAAAAATTTCTTGCAATGCTACATATGATCATGCAATGCACCGAGAATGTTGACTGTAAAAAGGTCTCACTACATCAAAGTAACCTCAACTTTATATCTTGCATTCCTAATTCCTCAGGATTAGAATCAATATCATAAAAAAGTCTTAGGAGTTATTGTCTTTTCCATCAATTATTTTTGTGGAAAAACAACTCCCTTGGTCCATTCAGTGGCATAACACCTACACATCAACCTGAAGCCTTCAACTTTGCTTGATTAAGGTAAATTCATCAATTGTTGTGAATAGTTCTTCGCAAATGGGAATGTCCAAGTTGAATCTTATTAAGCAGCATTTCCCTTTTTACTAAGGGCAATTGAAGGCTTTGACACGTGTATTATTTATTTGAGGATTATCTTTGTGAATAATAAGATGGTATACTCGTGGTAGTATTCAGGGGTTTGAAGCATATCTTCGATTGAATCGTGCCTTTTTGTCGGAGTAGAAATTTTAGGATCGTTGGTTGGAAATGATCTTAGTCTTAGCCTCTGTTAAATAACTATTTAGCTTAAGTTTTTTGTTTTTAGTGTGTTGTATTTAAATTGTATAAAGCATGCATTGAGTTCAAACACTTGACTTTAATTACTTTATTTTAATTAAATATTTTCACACGTTGGATCCACACATGAATTGATGTGCAATATTAACTAAGGCTCTGTTTGTTGGAAATAATTTCTAGAAAATATTTTCAGTATTTCTGGTGTTTTGATCGGACGAAAAAATAGTCAATGGGAAAAATTATTTTCGGTTTTAACCAAAAAAGCTTATTTAATTTTAGAAAAAGGTTTCCCTTTTTCAAAACTGTAAACCATTTTTCTTATTTAAGCTTCTTATTCTTAAATCTGACAGATCCAGCCAAAAACACCGCCATACCCGCTAGACCACCATCAGGATCCCCGTCGTGATCCTGCTGGGATCTGTGTGACACTGTCGAAACTACCTGGACTTCGTTGGACCTCGTTGTGACCTCACTGGGACCCAGCTAGGACTCGCATAGTATAGTAGGGACCCGTCGTGGCGGCGCGATCCCATCATGACCTTCATTAGGACCTCGTCGTGAACCCGCTGGGACCTATCACGACGGGTCCCGGCAGGTTCATGATGAAATCCTAGCGGGGTTACGATGAGGTCCCACGGTGTTAGGTAGGTCTCAACAAGGTTCCGACGGCGTCCAGGCGAGTCTAGGCAGGGTCCAGCCCGGATTCCATCGGGGTCTAGCGTTATTTTGACCATAATCTGGTGATTTCATTAATATAATATATTAATAAAATTATATTAATATTTTTATGTTTTGAATAAAATTAATTTTTATAGGTTAATATGATTGATTGGAAATATAAAAAATATTTGTAATTTTCCGTACGCATCCAAACGCTAGAAATGATTCCAATGTTTTCTACGGAATCATTTTTCTTGAAAAATGATTTCCTTGGAATATTTTCCGACGGAAAACATTTTATGTGAAATAAACAGAGCTTAAGATTATGTTCGGGTACCCATAGCATTTCTCTTGTTAAGAAGAGAAATGATAGAGTACCAAAATTTTTACCAAAGGGTATGAGGTATCAAGATGATGTGAATCTTATTCATTGGAGAGAATAAAATAAATTAATCAAAAGAAATGTTAGAGGTACCAATAAATTAAGCTCGCATCATCTTGGTATCCATCTCCTTAGTAAAAAAATTTAGCACCCAACATTACACTAGTAACAAATGAAAAAGGTAGAATGAATTAGCCTTGAAATAACCATCATTGGCTATTTCAAATATTAAAGTATATGATATACGTTAACACCAAAACTATTTTATTTCCTTTCTTCCATTTTTTATAAAGGTTATTCATTCCACGTACCAAACGTATCCTAAATAATTAAATCTACTATTTTCTTATCAACTTAAGTTTGGAGATAAATAGTGATTTAACAAGATACTTGCAGATTTCAAATTTCACAGAGCTCTTTATTCAATTTTGACATTCAAACTTTTTTTTTTTTTTCTCGAATATCAGCTATCGATCATTTACCAAACCGGTTCTTGCATACTTTTGGAGTGCAAGCACGAAATCATTCCTTCCTTTTGAGTTCTGGCTTTGTTAGTTGGGATTCTTGGAGGACACTGGATTTATGTTGTTTTGGAGAGGCAACCTAAACTCTGACAGCATCCATTCTAATAGACATGTTTATTCGCCTCAATTTTACCGCCATTGGTTTTTGCTTTGGCCATACCATATAGACACGTTTATTCGCCTGAATTTGTTATATACACAAATGTATTTATGTATATTTTACCACGGCTGTGGATGTTCCGAGATGCTCTGGGGTTTGAAGTATTTTGAAATGCTGTTCTAATCGTGCTTCTCTCCTGTGCCCTTGCACCCTCTTGCATTACGCTCCCAGTTACCTAGCTCGCATTCTTTGAGTCTTTTGCACAAGTACCTATCTAGTACAAACTGTAAAATGACATATTTGCTGATTCCTAGAAGGAGTGGCCTCCATATTTAGCAAAGACATTAGGTAATTACATGCTTGCTTAATCACATATTGGTCCATGCCCACCTCATCATGGGATCATACAATTTGATGGATATTCACTTTTTTCCATGGACCAAGTCAGAGTTGTTGGATGCTGTCCACTAAATGCTCGTTTGGACATTCTAGATTTGATGTCAGCGTGTTGAGCTTATAACCATCCTTACTTATACATCTACCTTTCCTTTTGTCCTGGTCAACTTGCTAGCTGGGATGTGCAGTCTGCCTTTAGAGGACGGGGTGCCCGGTTTTTTGGTCAAATCCCCTCACACAAACATATCCTGCAATCATTTTTGGCGAACTTGTTGCAGCAACAGCAGTGTCATGAGCCTGCTGGTCAGGTAAATTGTCATATCATACCAATGTGACTGAAGTGGTATCGCGATGTTAGTGGCTTTCAATAGGGCCTAAGTTTAGTTAGAGTTTTATCAAGGTTCGCTCGTTGGGTATCATATGAACATTTATGTGCCAACATAGACTGAGATTGTAGGTGTGTGTAGTGTATCCTGTTACCGGAGCTGGCACTTTGTTTCATTAGAAGTGCATATCGTAATCAGATTGTCTAGCATTTTCTTAAAGCAGGAAGGTTGAAAATGGCTATATCCTACTATGGCATCTCTGTGTTGAATAGCATGACCGAAGAGTTATTTCTTTTGTCTGGTGGCGAGTTTGAGGGTGCTTAGGGGCTTATCCTTTTACCCTATAATATTGGGGTGGGGCATGTCTAAAACCTATGCCTTTGATTCGTATTCATGCAGGCTGGTTTGATACTTTTTTAATCCATCCACAAATAAGTTGCTATCCTTTCATCATTGTCTATTTATACATTTTGGTGTGAGTACTGTGATAGCCAGTTGATTGCAGCTCAATTGGTGGTAGTCATTAGATAGGTATGCAAATGTTCTTAATGTCCTTAGAAGGAAGTTAGCCTAGGTAATCTCAAAAAAGTTCTGATGATATTTACATGATTGTACTAGAGCAAGCAAGACAAATATTATCGTTATAATTAAAGGATAATTCAGATACATTAAGAATGAGGTTGAATCAGCTTACTTACCCCTCCAAAAGCAGTGTTTGAAATAACGCTTCGGTCGACAACCTAGTAAACAAGCAAGAACTATTGTGAAGTTGACAAAATTAAGTTATGAATTTTTTTTTTTGACCAATATTACTTTTTGAATACAAACTAGTACCTCTAAAATTGTTGGTATATGGAAGTTCCAAATACACAGTTCGCCGTTTGCAGGGTTCGCATATCCCATCTCTGAGGACAGGTCATCGGTTAAGACTTGGAAAGCGTGCAGCAAAAAACCCTGCAGAGATAAGAGATATTCATAATTTAGTACACTCGAAGATGGGTACATATGCCGTTCAAAATGCAGGAATTGAGAACAGAATGATCTGATAAATTTGGGATGCGTTTTGACCTCATTAACTGTGAAAGTAGGGCCATTTGAGTGGAAAAGCTCCCCTCTCATGCTGTATCGACATGGTATCTTACACGATTGTGTTTGATAATCAGTTGGCCTTATGATTTTATTTGTTTCTATACATATGGTAGTAGATACTATTGTTTTTTGCTGCTGATTATTATTTTATTATTGTAATTAATTATTAAATGTTATTAATGGTATATACTTGGTTTTCTATAACAGGGATAATTGATGTAAGTAATTCAGTCCACACCAAAAGTGTCCCTCGAGACCATCTGTGGAATCTTGCTTCCCTAATGTGTTGTGCATTGAGAAAACATTTCCTTCTGTGTCGCACAATTGCCATATTCTTGGGAGCTACACCTTTTTTTAGGTGGATTGGATGGATTTGCTTCTCAGCCTGATAAGTAACATAATCCCATTGTTAGTGAAATGCTTATCATTGGACCAAGCATGGTCTTAGTTATTGCCGTAATGTTGCTATTTTCGTATAGCTTTTATATTATGTATATGTAGAAACATTGGTTTAAAGTATGGAAAGATTCATATATAGCAGGTCTTAAATGTTGTGTGCTTACCTGGTGTCCATATTGCTAGGAACGGTCATGAGCATGATCTAGTCAGAGTTCTACGTTCATATCTCACTGTAATATGAAGTCAATTAAGATAAATTCATCAGAGGGTTGAATTTGACTATACAAGAAGTAGAATAAAGTTCTTCTTAAGTAGATGCTGGAATAACTGACCCCTTTTCAGAAGAGGGTGTGAATCGGGAAGTTCATAGCTGCAATCAGGTGGTGAAAACAATAGTATACATGGCAAGTATTTGGGCCCATACGATAGTCATTCTATATGTTTGAATGAAGAAAGTGAAACTTGTATTGTACAGCATATTTTTGTTTGTCATTTTTTGGCACCCGGTACCATTTATCTTAAGTTAATTTAATGGAACTTATTAGGTATAAATGTGTAAACATTGTTTTCTATGGTTATATCATGGGATATATGACCACAACATTTTCTCTGTAGTTTTCATTGAGTGCACTTTGGGAAGGATCAGAGATTATTTTTTCCCCTCTCTTACTTGAATCATTCACAATCCATTACTGATTTTTTTTTTATTCAAAAAAAAAAAAAATCTTGGCAATTTGAAACGGGTTTGGGAAAGATTTTTTTTCCCCTGATTAGCTGAAGATAGATTGGAGAAGTGCCAACTACACTTGGTGCTACTGTTCGTTAGTTGACTCACATCTTAAGCTTGGGCATTGAGAATGGATGCTGTTCTGGGAGTTTAGAGCAACTAAGCTTATTGACATGTCAAATTCTTGAAGTTCCATGTGATTTGCATATCAAGTTTGTAAATTCTGACGTGAATTCTTCAATGGCTTAAGTTGATAACAGGAATTTCATCAGGGTCCTCATAGAAAGTGTCCTCCATGCCGTTTTCTGGCTTGTTTGCCATTCTTAGCTCTGGTTGTTGTTGGCTCTTCAATAATAGGCTCACAGTTAAGTGACTCCAGATTTGGCTTCTGATGATGATTTCCTTTCTGGATTGTGGACTGAAGGAGAGGGCACGGAAAGTCGAATTGATGATCACAATGCGTTTTTTGGGTCTTGGTCTGTATTCAGTTTGCAGTCAAAAATTATTTTCTTTTCTGGCCCTGGTAGGGCAAGCCTTGCACTGCATCCAACATTGGGTCAGTGACTTAAAATTCGATCAACTTGCTGTGTGTGCATATCATGCGTATGGGGATTTAGGTAGGTTTGCAGATTGAGATTTCTGGTATTCCCTAGTACGTACAATTTTCACAAGACAGGCAGAGAGTTGAATTCCCATATGATGGATACCATTATTTATTGTAAATTTACCTGATCCATGAACCTGTTCTTTTCCTTAACCCACCTTCATTTCTCTTAGTATTGGATGACGCTATCTACAATTGTTTGCAGCTATTGAATGATTTTTTTTGTTATCTATTATTTTATTGTTATCTCATGAAAATTTATTAGGGCTCCACGTATGAGGGAGGGTTCTAGACAGTGGGCTGATGCACGAAAGGTGATTCATTGGTCAAATATATGTGATACCATGTAAGTATATTACATAAATTTATATTTTTACCAATACATAAACACGAATAAAGAAACCTCATTATAATATATTGTTAGGAATATAAAGAATTATATTAGCAGGAAACCCTTGGTGTGCTTCAAACTCTAGCGACTGATGCTATCAGTGTTACTCTTTACAACATCTCATGTCAAGTGGTCGTTAAATGATAATTGTCAACAATTGGTTGGCTTTTTTCTCGCTAACGCACCGAGAAGTCCGCGTACGCCGTCCAGGTTGTTCATCAGAAAGCAGAGTTTTGTCGAGTATTTCTTCTCGTTTGACTTACCACATTCGTTTGCGTGTCAGATGGGGAATCAATTCAGTATTACTCGAGTAACGTTTTCCTCTCTCTCTCTATATTGGGATATAGTTCATCTCTTAACTCTATATCCTCCACAAACATCTAAGCTTCATCAAGAAATGTAAATACAATAATTTGTAATGATCATATTATACTAATATACCTGTATCGTGAGTATATTGTTACATGAAGTTCGTAAGTTCACCAATCAGGGGGAAACTCCTCTGTAGTAAAGAATATAAAATATAAGAAATGATAAGTTGCTTTTTACCAGCCTTAGCCATAACATATGTATATAACGACAATGCAGTATGAAATTAATATTCTATTAAAAAAGTGAAGATAAACGTAGTAACTGCCTTTTTATACAATGCTTGGTCGAGCTTGCATAATCAGAGCCAGAGATATTTTTGGAAGGACTTCTAACACTGGGTACCTATATAATGGAAATTAAAATTAGCATTTTGTAAGCGCATATGTTTGATTATATTATGTTTAGGGGTAGATAATTACTAACAGTTCTAGGGAGATGCAACTGAAGTTGATCAGGCAGTGGCTGAAAGGGGCACCCATCCCAGTCTTAACAGCTATACGTCCCCACATTTGTGTCCCACCCGTAAGTCATAAAAAAAAAAAAAAAAGGGTTTGAGAACTGTTCTGCCATTATGTTAGATCCTCTCTCCTTTTTCCATCCCCTTTGTTACTTGGAAATCTAATATGGATAACTTATGCTTTCATTTTTTGAAACTTACGGGAAAGCAAGTTGGTGAAGCGTCAAAGCCGTACGCACTCCACACTTTTCAACCCCAGTCCCTTATGCTTAGAGATTTCTTCTGCATATATGAATAAATCTTGATATCTATATCTCAGTAATCTCTGTTATATTTCATTTTTTAATAAGAAAGGCTGGAGTAGTGAATTATTCATGCAGTAGTTAGTATAATGGCAGTAGCACGAGGGATATGACATTTATAATAATAGTGTTTGGAAAGTATACGAGTTTCTCCTCTAAGGAAATTGAAATGGATTACTTTTGTGGGCTTACTTTGCTTTGGATCAGGCGGAACATCTTCAACCATTCAAGATCAAATGCTCCCGTGTTCTTCTAATAGTCGGTTAAGGAAATCC
>FXXK01002381.1:43302-60843 GCA_900184695.1 Betula pendula | reverse complement strand
AAGACCGTCACGGCTGCGGCAGGTCACCTGAGAACAGAGAGAAGTGTTAGACACAAGAGCTTGCCGGGTTGCCGGCGGGGGATAGCTCCGATGCCTAAGTCAGTTCTTTTCTTTTAGAGAGAGACTTAGAGTAATTTTTCTGTATTATGATTGGTACGTCCTCTTTGCCGAACCCATCCCCCTCCTTATATAGTGGCAGTCATCCCGAGGCCCATTTAATGAAGCCCTTCCGTGGGCCCCTGGGCTTCCCTTTAGTTGTTAATGCCCCATGCGGGCCATTAAATGTTGTTCCACGTGCAATAAGCGTAGTGGTCCACGGTATGTTAATTCCTGTCCGATTGTCACATCAGTCATGTCTTAGTGGGCTTTGTAAGCATCGGGAACTCGCGGGCGTAATGATCGAGGTCGGCGATCATAAATGTTCGCCATGATGGGGCTTGTCCTTCTTCATAAAGATCGTTAACTCTCCTGTATGGAGCCGAACTTAAGGGTCGGCGAGGCTCCTGTAGACAGGAGCAGAACCTCGGGGGTCGGCAGAATTCCACATACAGAACCGGACCGGGGTTCGGCAGGATCCTAACGCATCGCCCGAACCTTATGTCCAGGTTCGGTGGAGGGGTGGGCTTGGGCTAGACCTGCATGGGCCACGCTGTAAGAGAATCAGATGTGGGCTAACTGTAGATCCGGGCCAAATCCCCAACAGTTACCCCTAAAATTTCTCGCGTCATGCATTTGGAATGGCGGGAGAATTTTATCTTAATTCGAAAGTGAACCGTCGTTGTGGAGACGTGGGGTGGCGTGTCACCAACTGACAGGGCTACACGCGTCCACCTCTAGGCGCGGCTACACGTGTCCATCCTCCCCGTCCACACCTTTTCTTGGAGGCGGTTCGCCTCAGCGCATATGATGTACGTTTTAAGGGAAACCTTACTTTGTCTTCTTCGTGAAAAATCCCTAGCCGTCACATGTAATTTTCTTTTGCGGCGACTGAACTCTCATCCTTTCGCTTTCCATCCGACATTCCTGTTCCAGACACCGATGCCGAGAAAATCTTCGAGATCTTCGAAACCTTCCTGGATCGTCAAAGCCTCCGAAGTCCTCCAGGTTGGATGAGTCGGAGGCCCGTCCACTTGGCGGTCCACCTTGAGACCGGAAGATGTCGAGAGGGCTGAGGGAGACTTACGAGATTCCTGATGGGGTGGAGATCCGGATCCCTGGCCATAAGGACGACATTTTCGGGAACAATATAAGGGCACGAGGTGAGCATCTTCGAGAAGTCCCCTCGAGGCCGGGCTCCGACTACCTTTTCCCCAAGTGATTCGGGAAATATTAACATTTTAGAGATGGCCCTACGGAGCTAAAGCGGCGCGTGGCGACACGTGGTGGGCCTGTTGCGTGGCGTGGCGAATGGTTCTGGAGGACGCGTGGAGCTGTCTGCGCCGGAGTTTCTAAATCTTTACACCCCTTCCAAGTATGGCCACACCTGGACATTCAGGGTCGGGTAGGAGTTCTTTCTGCCCCATCTACATGGTTGAGTAACCCCCTTTTGAGAAGGCGTTCTTTTACGTTTTCCGGTTTGGGATGGGAGCTTCCCCCTATTTTGTGGGACCACCCACCAGAGGCTTGGGTTCCGCTTAAATGGAGCGAACATCCGCCTAAGACGGTGTTCCCCAAACCGAGATTGACGACCGCCCAAAAAGACAGGCCTTGACCGTATGATCGCCTGGTCTGTAGCGCACGTGGAGGACGGGAGCGAGGAGTCGAACTTGGGTTCTTGCTCCGACCCGTAAATCTGCAGAAGTACTTGGCTTCTCTGCGCAGAGATGCGCCGTATGTCCAAGATTCCGCACCCCCTTTTTTCGTCGAAGAAGAAGAAGGAGGGGGAAGTAGAGGTTTCGACTAGGCGGACGAGATCCAAGGGGCCGACCCTCCCCTGTTAAGGAAACCGAACCCTCTGCCTCGTCCGGCACGGGTCGCTTCGCTCTCTTCGCCCGAAGAAGGCGACTCAGCAGAGCATTCCCGCTCCACAGATAGTGGAAGGCCCCGTCGTTCTAAGCGACAGCTCAGATGAAGACGAGGATGACGTTCCTCTAGTGAGGAGATCTTCGGCCTTGAAGAGAAGGTTATCGGGTCGCCAAGCGTCGCAGACTCTTCGTTTCCTATCGAGGAGGAAGCGAGTGGTCATGAGTATGTGGATTTCATCAGGACCTACCGTCCGACGAAGAGGGCCAAGGTGTCCAGATTCTCCTCGAAGGTGAGGGTCCGGAGCCTCTTCCTGGGGCGGCTCCCCAAGTTGGACTCGGCCGAGGTGGGTACGGCTCCGCCTCTCTTCTTTCCTCAGTGCCGGAGACGGAGCCGGCGGCCGAAGAGGCGAAGATTGGCTCTGTGCCTGAAAATGAAGCTGGCCCGCGGCTGCGGCTGACCAGCAGGAAACCGGACCCATTGTGGGTGACGACTCGATGGTCGAAGATGTTGCCTCTTTCGAGGCTCCTGGTCCTCAAGCGGTTCACGTAGATTCGGTTGAGGAGACTGAGTCTGCTTCGGCCGAAGTAGGCTTGGTTAGAGGGACCGAACCTGTTGTTGCCGAAATAGGTTCGGTTGAGGGGACCGAACGTTGCTGCCGAAATAGTTCAATTGAGGGACGCGAACCGGTTGCTGCCGAAATAGGTTCATTAAGGAGACTGATTCTGCTTCGGCCGAAGTAGGCTTGGTTAGAGGGACGCGAACCTGTTGTTGCTGAAATAGGTTCGGTTGAGGGGACCGAACCGGTTGCTGCCGAAATATGTTCGGTTGAGGAGATAGATGCTTCGAGGTCTCCAATGAGCCCGAGCCTTCGAACTTGGGAGGCGAAGTTCCCCAATTTCAACACCCCGGAGGGTGGCGGCCCGGTGGTCCAGTTGGTGGGAAATGGTCGGCTTTCACGAAGATCCGGTCCTTGGTCTTCGCCGCCAAATAGAGGTACATTGCGGTTGTCGTTAGCTACCTCGGTCCTTAAGGTTCGGCTTGCTCACTGATTACGCTCGTTTTCTTTTTTTGTAGAATTCTCTGGTCACCGTGGATTCGCTCGGTAGACACTTTGCGCTCGGCGAAGACTTGTTCCTTGAATGGAAGACACGGCTGGAGGCTCGGAGGATGAGCTCAAGGCAGCTAGATCCACCATCGCAGCGCTAGAAGCTCGCATCTTGAGCTGGAAGGGCATCGCTCGTCATGAGAAAGAGCTTTTTACAGCCCTAGAGAGACAGGAAGTTTTGGAGGCGAAGTCCTCCGAATACGATCAGCTTCGCTCAGCCGTCGACGTTGGCCAGCGCGAGGATCGATGCATTGACTTCCGACGTCATCCGGCTTGACAGGGCGAACGCAGGGCTTGAAGATTGGCGGCCGATCTTAGGTCAGGCTTGCAAGGGCGGTGCAAAGCAGAATCCGAGTTGGTGGATCGCTCGTCTCGGTTGCAGAGGTCCGTGATGGCAGGAGGGACCATTGCTGGTTTTGAGGCGAAGTCTCCGATTTATCCCGGAACCTCCGCTCTAAAGAGCGAAGCGCGATTCGCGCGGAGGGACTAGGCGATGCTCAGAAGCAACTTGCTTCGTTACAGGACGAGGTGGTGGCGCTGAAAAAAGAAAACCTGGTCCTTTCGCGCAGGAAATAAAGCCACCGATTCAGCAAGCCGCTTCATGCAGAGGTATAAAGAGAAGCGAATCAGCTGGTGAAGAGATATAAGCACCAACTCGACGGCGGTTCATGTGGTCAGGAATCGCACTTGGGTCCACGGGTATGAATGGGGAATAGAAACATGCGAGAGATGTCGATGAATGATCGATACAAGCACCGAGTACCTACCGTTAAGATCGAAGAGATTTTTCCTGACCCTCAGACCCTGAGCGAGCTCAAAGAGTTGGGGTGAGAGAGTTGCCGGATGCTCACAATCTGTGGAAATCTCCTCGCCCCGCAGTGGTGTCTCGGTGAACGCGAGGGCGGAACGAGCTGGGACAGCGACGCGCCCGAAGCTGTGGCCGATAGCAGCATCTAAGGCAGACCTTCTGCTGGTGGGAGCTGCCTCCCTCCGTGATTTAATATTTTTAACTTGTGAACGCTCCCTCATGTATATACATAGCTACAATTCAATAGCGTAATTTTAGCCATTGCGTTAGCGCGTTGAGTCACTGTTCGTTAGCCACCGAGCAATGTTGTGACCGACCTCGTATACTTAGACCTTTCTTAACCTTTCTTTTTGCCATGACAAGACCAGCCCGGTTTCATAATGAGAGTTCTTGACCTCTGTCTAGGTCACCTCCACTTTCACTCTGCCGCAGCTCGAGCCGACGCGATTAGGGTATACCACGGACTTCGGTTTGCGGGAATGAAACGTTGTTGAGATACCGTTCGGGAATTTGAAATCTTTCACTGTGGCAAACAATGTGCCAAGCTCCCCAAGGGCGCGCCTTGTGGCTCCCAAAATCCTGGTGCGCTTACTTAAGGAAGCCATCCTAGGGCTTTTCCTCATTGTTTCGTAGTCTCACTCTTTCTCGCCGCTCTACAACGGGGCTTTCTTCTTTTCCGTTCTCCGAAAACTTTTGTGCTATGGAGCGGTAATGGCGCCGCCGGAAGTGCCTGCGCCGGAGGCCCGGGTGTCTAGCCGAGCAAACGACTCCGGAGCGGGTCGCCGCCTCTGGGCTCCCCCGCCGAGAGTTTCGTTCGGATTGGAATCTGGAACGCGTCCTCCCCAGGCTGCGCCGGGGATCGGACGACGATCATTCTTGCATTCCGAGGGGGCTGCCCGATCCGCGAGGAGGAAGAGTGGGGGCCTTCTACACTTGGGGGAGGGACGCCAAAACCCTGCTGAGGGAAAGCGGGGGCCCCGCAGGGAAGACCAGGGCTTTCCTACTCCTGGAGCGGATACGCTTTCCCTCCAGAAGCGGGGCCTGGCGGGAGCGCGGACCCCTAGGAAGCCCAGGTCCACTCTTCCGTGAGGGAGTACGGCTCGGCCGTTTAGGAACCGTGTGGGCCTACGTCCGCGCTGCGGAGATTCGTCTCTTAAAGGGGAACTTGTCCCTAGCTTGAAAGCTGAACGCCGCGCGAATGAGGAGGAGACGAATTTGATTGGACCCTCGTTTGCGCTCCACAGGAGGATAGAGGGGTTGCGGCTAATCCAGCCGACGACGGTTCCCGAGCTTTTCGCTTCCTTTCTTCTTACTAATCTTTTTTTCTTTTTTAAGGTCAGAGACCATAATGTTTATGCACCGCCCTGTTTGGCTGTCGTTTTTTGTTCTCTCTGGGATGAGAGTTTGGTCGTTTCATTTTTTGTTGGAAAAATCTTGCCATTTGACATATAACTTCGCCCCCAATTTTGTATGAATAGTCGTTTGCGGTTTTACCTCAATGATATATGAATTACACACGCTATTTGCCCGCATGTTTGCAAAGGCAAAGGTAAAGATATGCGCAAAAAGGTCTTTATTTTACCTTTGCTATGTCGCCATGTGCTGCGGCCAAAACTTGTCATGTCGTTTTCGAGAACCCCTTTTGCAAATGCGTGGTTGGGTCCGCATTCTAAAAGGGGTGCCGAACTTGTCGCTGCGAGGCGTGTACTAGCTGATCATGTGTCAAGCGCCGGTCTATCGCGGGGGCGGTTGCGACCACTCGATGACGGGAGCCCGAATTTAGATGCTTGGGTCAGCGTGCACGGTGCATGCAAAGGGTTCAGGACCTGCAATGAACGAGCACGACCCTCCATCATCGGTTTCAGCGTGTCAAGGGTTCATAAGGTGGACCTCAATGACGGAACCAAGGCGTGATCTAGGATCGCACGCACGGGCAGCCCAAAGGGTTCGAGAACCCGCTTCGATGACGGTGCCGCGGATCTTTCGATCCTGGGTTCGGCATGTCACAGGGTCGTTGTCCGGACCGAGTGACGACCGCGGTGTGATCTAGGATCGATGCGCACGGCGTGTCAAAGGGTGTTTTGTAAACCTCCCCGGTGACGGGCGCAGATCTTCTCGATCTAGGTTGCGGCAATGTGCAAGGGTCGTTGTCCCAGACCTCAGTGACGAAACCCGGTGGTGGATCTAGGATCGTACGCAGCCGGCATGTCAAAGGGTGTTCGTCCAAACCTTCGGTGACGGTGCGCAGATCTTGTGCGATCTAGGTTCCGGCATGTCAACGGGTCGTTGTCGCAGGAACCTCCAGTGACGGAACCCGGTGGTGATCTACGGATCGTACGCACAGGCATGCAAAGGGGTGTTTGTAACCTCGGCTGAACGGTGGCGCAGATATTTCGATCTAAGGTCTGGCATGTCAAGGGTCGTTGTCCAGACTCAGTGAACGGAACCACGGTGGTGAATGCTGGGATCGTACCGCACGGCATGCAAAGGGTGTTTGTAAACCTCGGTGACGGTGCGCCAAGATCTTTCGATCTCGGTTTTCGGCATGTCAAGGGTCGTAGGCTGGACTCGATGACGAAGCCCGTGGTGATCTGGGACCGCATGCACGGCATGCCAAAGGAGGGTCTTGGGCCTCGATGGCGGTGCAGGGTCTTCTCGATCGTGGTTCGCATGTCAAAGGGTGTAGACCCTCGATGACGGAACCCAAACATGGAAGTGTTTGCTTTGGAAGGGGTCCACCTGCGATTGGCTCACCCCCACGCGCTTTAGCGTGTTTACATGCACATGGTCACGGAGAAGCAAACAAAAGAAGGAAGAAGAATTTTGCATTAGTGGACCTAAAATACAACTTCAAAAGTGTGGGGGAATTTTACTGGTAATATCGCTTCAAGTGTTGTGCATTCAGGGGTGCGACAGCCTCCTTCCTTCCGAGGTTTCAAGATGTAAGTGCGCGGCGTCGGGGAAACTGTCTCAACAATGTTGTAAGAAAAAAAAAAAAAAAAACTCTAGTATGTAATTTTTTTAAGGTTGTAGACTTGGTGGCATTTATGTTTAATGAAATGATATTGTGGTTCTTGGGGTAGTTTCGTAAATTACTATTGATCTGTTTAGTGCTCTTGTGTTTTTATATTTTGTGGTGATCATATTAAATTACCAAAAAAAAAAATCATTTGTAAGCCCAATCATATATTATTGATATCTATTTCCTATATTTTCATAATTAAAAAAAAATTATATTATTTTTGTATATTATTATTCATCTAAAATAATAATTTTAAATTGTTATGATATATTGTATTATAATGCTTCTTGTACAATTTTTTTTGTCTACCTTAATCCATCTAATTGGATGAGTATTATTGCTACATTAGACTAGTCGGATGAAATTGGACAAATGAGTTGTACAAAAAGCATTACTCTTTATTGTTTGAGAAATATTTGTTGTTTAACTTTGCATGTGTAGAATTTTTTTTTTAAAGAGTTTTTTTTTTGGCATTTATGTTTTCATCTTTGTCCATGTATTGTAATATCTGCCATTGAACACTGTGGCCAGATGTTCCTAGTATCAATATTGCAGCGGGCAGCGTCAACATGCAGTCCCGCAAATATGTATCCCCAGGCCTAATTGGCCGGCGTCCAGCGACCAGGCCGGCGAGTCACTTGGGAGTTTGTTGTGCATGCATGCCTTCATCTCAACGCTTTCCTATAAATTTGAAAGGCCTATAGAGAGAGAGTGTAAATTAAGCTTCCTTCCGGGGCACGTAAAATTAATCCAAACTTGTGGAGTTTACAGATGGCGACAGAGGTATCAAAGGAAGCCATGGCAACGGTGGCTGAGAAGGCACCCATTACTGCGGAAAGGAAGGTCCGAGCTGACTTGGATTCTAAGCTCCCCAAGCCCTGTAATGTTCTCTCTTTTCTTTTTTCCTTGGAAAAGTCTACTTTTCCAATTTTTCCATCCAACTCTCATCCAATTCAAGTCTACTTTTCCAATTTTTCTATCCAACTCTCATCCAACTCAAGTGTAAAAAAATTTTAAATTTTAAATTTTTTTTTTTTTTTTTTGAAAAACTAAAAGGGAGTTGGATGCGGTTGGATGCTTGAGTTGGACACCAAGTATCCCCTTTTCCCTTTTCTCTTTTTTTCCTTTTTTTTTTTCCTTCTCTGGATATCAATCTTTCTAGTTAATTATTCATTTGCTTTCTTTTTTCATGGTTGACGTTAGATCGAGCATGCATCTTCTTAACGATTTTTACTGTAATAAAATGAAAAAAAAAAAAAAAGAAGAAAGAAGAAAAAAATTTTAGAAAATTTATCGAAACTTTCACGCGTTTTGAAATGATTCATTCAAAATTTAAAAATTCTCAATTTAGACTATTAAACTTTCAATATTTTTTTTTTTAAAACTTTTAGGATCATTTCAAAACAAGTAAAAGTTTATGGGGTATTCTAGTTCTCCCCCCCCCCTCCCCCCCCAAAAAAAAAAGAAAAGAAAAGAATTTGAAAAAAATTCCTTATATGCATTTTCTATTTTATTTTCCCAGCAATTAAATGGGTGAAGAAGTGTTTATAATGAAGAAAGTGGAATGGAGATTAATTAAGACTGAGATATGTGTTCCCTAATTAATAATAAAAGTATCATTTGAAATTAAGATGTTTTAGGATGATTTGAAATGTGAATATTATAAATGGACTAAATATATAAGAGTATTATAGTGTAGCATATATAATATTTATTTTCGCATTTATTAATTAATTTTGATGTGTATTAATTTGTTCTTCAGACTTGCCTCGAGCTCTGGCTGCAGCTGATGCAGAAAATATAAATGGGACGCGGGGCCACAAACATCAGGACATGTCGGTGCTTCAGCAGCATGTTGCTTTCTTCGACCAAAACAATGATGGTATCATCTACCCTTGGGAAACCTATAAAGGTATGCCGTACGTGTGCTAGAGACGAAAGAAATATTTATTCTTGTAAGCTATATAATTAATTCATTTCCCAAGCCAATTTTGCAGTACTTCTGATTAGTTATAATCTCAAACACATGAAAGTAAAATGATGTTTGTGATACTAGATAAATTTTAAGTTAAATTGTTTCTTACCTCGGGTGCAAAAGTGGGCCCGCTCGGTAAAATTTTGAAAAATGTTTTTAATTTTGAGTTTTAAGAAGAATTTTGTAATTTTTTTAGCATTTTCAACTGATGTGACATGTTTAATTAATTTTTAAATAAATCATAATTAAATAGAAAAAAAAATTCAAGGTAAATTGAGCAACCCACATGATTAGTTGAAAATACAAAATGAAAAGTTGGGAATTGATATAATTAAAGGGGGGAGGGGGGGGGGGGGGGGAGGATTTGAGAAGGTTTGGTAAAATTATGGAAAAATATTTTGTAAAATTTAAAAATTGAGAAATATTTTCTAATAAAAAAAAAAAAGTTTTGCACCACAATGGTGGTATTCCAGTAGTGACTGTCATATCTAACTGGTAGCCACTACAAGCTACTAGAACGAGCTGGCAAGTGGCAACCACCATAGCAGAGTCACCACAAGGTGGCCACCATGCATACAACACCTTTTTTAACATTTAAAAAAAATTTAAAAATGGTTTGTATTTATTTTATTTTATTTTTTTAAAGATATGTTTTGGGTTTTGAGAAGAATTTTGTAATTTATTTGTTCACATTGAAAAACAGTTTGATAAAACAATTTGAGAAGAGTTTTCAACATCTAGAGAAGTTTAGAGAAGTCAAGCCCAAATTTAGTTTTTTGGATTGGGTTGCTATTTTACGTTCTTCTAGCATTCTCAATTGATGTAGCATGTTCAATCTACCCTTTGATTAAATAGAAAAAAAAAATCTAAAAATAAATTGAGCATGCCACATCAGTTGAAAATGCAAAATGAAAAGTTGGGAATTGATATAATAGGGGCTACATTTGAAAAGTGTTTGGAGCCACATTTGAGAACCAAAATTGGTTTGGTAAAATTATGGAAAAATGTTTTGTAAAAATTAAAAATTGAGAAATATTTTCTTAATAAAAAAAAAAAGAAAAAAGAAAGTGTTGCATCACAATGGTGATATTCTGGTGGCCCTGGCGGGGGCCATCATATCTAATTGGCGGCCAGCAAGCTATTAGAATAGGCTGGCGACCACCGCAGAGCCACCACAAGGATGCTACTATGCACCCAACACCTTTTTGTAACATTTAAAAAAAAATCTAAAAATGGTTTGTATTTTATTTTTTATTTTTTTAAGAAATATTTTGGGTTTTGAGAAAATTTTTGATATTTATTTGTTCACATTGGAAAGCGGTTTCATAAAAATATTTGAAAAGAGGTTTTCAACATCAAGAGAAGTCAAGCCCAAATTTAGTTTTCTGAATTGGGTTGAGTTATATATATATGGGCAGTTGGGCACCATATGAGGAGTTCCCGGAAAATCAGTTGCTTCACGTTTCAGTGCTTTCGGTGGTCGATTAATTTGTTTTACAGGATTTCGTGCGATTGGTTTCAATGTGGTTGTTTCCTTCGTGTTGATGATTCTTGTCCATGGATCAATGAGCTATGCTACGTCACCTGTAAGTTAATTAATTTGTAGTGACTTAATTAGAATTATTATAGCCAATATCTTCCATTAATTTAATTAGCGATAAATTAAAGCTGATAATTAGAGTTGTTCTTCCATTTCTTTTTACAGAGTTGGATACCTTCACCTTTCTTGCCAATATACATACACAACATACATAGGGCAAAGCACGGAAGTGATTCAGGGACTTACGATACAGAGGGAAGGTGAGATATATATATATGAACAGCCAATTAATTGCCCTAACTGCATCTATATATGGTTGACATTTTCCAAATTGCAAATTAATTGTAGGTTTAATGCAGCTTGTTGATCTAATAATAAGGGAAAACATTCCTAGCAACATAAAAAATTAAAAAAATTAAAAAAAAAAAAGTGTTTTTCGTGAAAATATTTTTCTGTGTTTGGCTCGTACGGAAATGAGCGGCGGTAGTCCGATAATTTGAGAGGAGGAGCTGAAACTCGGAAAATGGTTTACAAAATTAATAAAAATGAAACAATTTTTCAAAACTAAAGAAATTTTTTTGGTCAGGCTTGACTATCATTTTTGGTCTCACAAAACATCAAAAAATACGAAAAATATTTTACACCAAAACAAACGGAACCTTAATTGAAGCATCTCTTGTTCAATCCTAGTGGTCAAGTATAAGTTTTATCTAATCTTTTTTTTTTTTTTAATTAAAAAAAGAAAGGTACAAAAGAAGGGGGTGCATGGAGGACCCTAACACCCAATAAAATCAATACAGAGCTCAAGAAAAAAAAGAGAAAAGAAAATTGGTCAAACAATTGGTATAGAAACCAATATATACGTAATGCGATCTTGTAATGATTTAGTTGTAGATCATATAATTGTTATAATATTGTGGTTGTCCCAATTGATAGCCAGATCATACAAGTTATACATAGCAAACTAAACCCTAAAATGTCCCCTATTAATTTAATTGCAGGTTCATCCCTGCACATCTTGAGAACATGTTCAGCAAATATGCTCGTACAGTGCCTGACAAACTTACACTACGGGAGCTTTGGCACATGACTCAGGCAAACCGTAACGCATTTGATTTCTTTGGCTGGTCTCTCTCTCTCTCTCTCTCACACACACACAAAATTACGTACGTGTAGTTAATTAATTAATTAATTAATCTCTCGTAGCTTAATTAATTAATGTTTATTCAGGATGGCAAGTAAACTGGAATGGGGAGTTCTATATTTTCTTGCAAAGGATGAAGAAGGTTACTTAGCTAAAGAAGCTGTGAGGCGTTGCTTCGATGGAAGCCTATTTGAATATTGTGCCAAGCTCCAAAATAATCCTCCTATTAATGCTAAGGTTGCATAATGCCCAACAATTTAAGACGACGACGTACATGCACTTCTGTTGCATGTATTAGTTATTGGAACATTGGAACATTTCTTTGAAGAGGCATAGATATGCCTGTATTCCTTTCTTCTGTAAGGTCAGACTAAGTATGTACTTAAGAGTCGCTTTGTTAGCCTTTTACCATAATATTGAAGAATAAATTAAGTAAAAGAGTTAAACACTTTTATAATACAAAGCATAAGAGAGATAACATACGCCATAATTGATGGAATTGCCCAAAGTAAAGTTTGTGTTAAACAAAGCATTCTTCCTTTTATCAGTCTCTCAGAAACTTTATAAAATTACGTTTTCTATGGATTGTCAATACTGAAGAAATATTACAAGTGTGTCTTGATCGTTGGAAGAAATTCTGTAAGGGTGGAAATTCAATAGAGACAAAGTGAAAAAGACAGAGAGAAGATAACAGACAATTGTTAGAACTGATTATATCTCTCTGACCATCACCCTTTATATGCAGTGCACCTCTTGGTGAAGGGTTGTAATTCTTAGAGAAGAGTTGCAACTCTTCACAAAGAGTTACACTGTTTCACTTTAATATAACCTCCATGGAAGTTATTACCTTTCATGGGAGTTATTCTAGTGTGTGGATGACTACATTTGTTATGGTGTGATCATCCCTAAACCATCAACTCCTACTTGATCACATAATAACATCAGACAATAAACTTAGTTGAGCATAATTACCTTGGTACCAATAATTTTTCTCATGCCAACTCTCATTTGTAAATCCTACAGATCAGCGTCAGATTATAACATGGTTCCACGTGCGCACGCTTTTGTTATTTTATCTGACCGCACTCTTTACCACATGCTTTCCTATAAATAACATATTAGGAGTGACTTCATTTTGCTTTCTTTCAAACAAATGGTATCAATTACCCTTGGTTTGGAATACAGTTCACACCCTTACCACAATTGACGACTTCAGCCGTACACAAGTCCATGCGTCGACCTATGCCGAATCTTCAATCAAGCATTTCCTCTTGATGTACTTTATTAGCGTCTTTTACAATCTCAGAGCATAGATATTACCAAGTCTCAACAAGATGCCTTTTAGTGAACTTTTACATACATGAGAGTTGTAATATCCGTACCTCGTCAATGTTATCTGCCTTTTTACCGACCAATTAAGTCCCCTATTAGGCAGATGTGCATATAGTCGTTCATTCAGGTGTCCCTGAATCTTTCCGATCATGCACTAACCCATGCAGCTTTTTACTTCGTTGTTTTTTAACCCCATTGTCGCTACATGCTCTCTGAATTTATCTAGAGACAACCCCTTGGTCATAGGATTGACCACCATTTCTACTGAGGGAATGAATTCAACTTTTATTTCACCTCTCTCCACTATATCTTGAATATAGTGATATGACGGACTTATTATCACAAAACACATTGACTGGTCTGCTAGATATACCCAAATTTAAACTTTCAATAAAACGTTTAATTCAGACCGCATTACTTATCGATGTGCTGCAGGATATATACTCAGCTTCTATTGTGGATTTAGCAACATAATTTTGTTTCTTACTTAACCAAGAAACAGCTGTTCCACCGAATAAGAATACATAATTACTAGTTGACTTTCTGTCATCAGCATCTCCTGCAAAATTTGCATCTATGTATCCTGCAATTTCTAGATCACTTATACCAAAACATAAACCCATATTTTTAGTGCCTTGCAAATATCTAAATATTCGCTTTACCGCTTGCCAATGTATTTTCCTTGGATTAGATTGATATCTGCTTACCAATCCTACCGCATGACAAATATCAGGCCTTGTGTTTGTCATGGCATACATGAGACTGCCCACAGCTTGGGCATCGGAGACTGATTCCATTTCTTGAATCTTTGTTTCATTTTGAGGACACATTGTCTTACTTAAGTGCAAACCCTTAGAAACAGGTGTACTTAAGGGTTTACAATTATCCATTTTAAACCTCTTAAGTATCTTTTCTAGATATTTCTCTTGATCCAAGTACAGTAACTTTGAATTTCTATTTCTAGAAATTCTTATTCCCAAGACATAGGTAGCAGCTCCCATATCTTTCATTTCAAACTTGGATGCTAAGAAACTCTTTATCTCTTTTATCATGTCTAAACAATTACCAGTTAGCAATATATCGTCTACATATAATGACAAAATTAAAAATTTATCATTATTTATATTTATGTAAACACAGTGATCTAGTGGATTTACCTAGAAACCAATTTCTAGTATAGCTTGGTGGAACTTCAAATACCTTTGTCTCGATAATTATTTAAGTCCATATAAAGATATTTTTAATTTGTAGACTTTCTCTTCATGTTCTTCTTCTGCAAATCCTTCAGGTTGAATCATATAGATGTTCTCTTTTAATTCCCCATTTAAGAATGTCGTTTTAACATCCAACTGATGTAATTTCAAATTCATTTTGGCTACTATTGACATGATTATTCTTACTGAAGCAAACTTAGCCACATGTGAATATGTATCTACAAAGTCTACACCGGGTTGCTGAGTGAACCCTTTGGCTACCAATCTAGCTATATACTTGTCAAGACTTCCATCTGCTTTGAATTTTTTCTTAATACCCACTTACATTCAATGGCTTTCCTTTGATTTAGTAGATCTGTGAGCTCCCAAACGTCATTTTTCCTAATCGAATCGAGCTCCTCATTTATAGCTTCAATCCATTTGTCAGCATCGTTTTTTCTCATAGCTTCTTTGAAACTTGTCGGATCATCTTGTAGATTTATATCATCTACACTTAGTATATAATGATCCCTAAGAATGCTTGATGGTCGCCTTTGTCTTTTACTCCCACTGTTTCCAATATTTGTATCAGCATGTGATTGATTGCTCTCACTGCTTCCATTGTTTCCATCATTAGTATCAGTATGTGATTGATCTTTAGATTTCCTTTTTCTCCCACTAATCTGAAGATCTGTCACATGTTTATCTTCTAATGAAATGTCTTGGACTTCTGGACATGCAGGATTTTCTCCTTGTAAAAGTCTGATCTCGTCCATAGGATTAATTTGATTGGTACTTTCAAGAAAAACAACATCTCTGCTTTCAATTAATCATTTCTCAGAATGATAGAACCGGTATCCACTATCATTCTCTACATAACCAATAAACTTGCATTCTCAGGTTTTACTGCATAATTTGTCTCTTAAGGGTTTTGGGATAAGTACATGTGCTTTATATCCCCATACCTTAAGATTGTCAACGTCTGGTTTTAGGCCTGTCCAATATTCATAAGGTGTGAGTAGCTTAGATTTTGTCTTAACTCGGTTAAGTATATATGCTGCTGTGGATAAAGCCTCTCCCCAAAAATGTATGGGTAAATCAGCATATGCCATCATGGACATTGTCATGTCCATCAATGTTCTGTTTCTTCTTTCTGAAATACCATTTTGTTGAGGCTTATAAGGTATTGTGTATAGATGTCTTATTCTACTTGCCTTGTAGAAAGAATCCATGGCTTCATACTCACCTCCTCTGTCATTATTCAAATTCTTAACGGACCTACCCAATCTATTTTCTACCTCCAATTTATATTCTTTAAATTTTTCAATTGCTTCAGACTTGTGTTTGATGAGGTAAATATGTCCATACCGTAAATAATCATCAGTAAAAGTAATAAAATATTCCATTCCTCTATGTGTCTTAGTTCTGAAGGGTCCACATATATCAGAGTGGATTACTTCCAATAAATCTGATGATTTTCAATGTTTTGAAAAAGATTTATTGGTCATTTTTCCCTTAATACATGATTCACATGTATTAAAATCCTTAGAATTAAGTTTTGGCAGTAATCCACTTTTACTCATTCTGATCATTTTGTTTTTGTTTATGTGATCTAATCGCAAATGCCATAAATAAAAACTATTGATAGACACATTCAAATAATCATAAATATAATTTTTATTATCAACTTTAAGTAAATACATATTATCTACTTTTACACCTTTCACTGATATATTGTCTTTCCTTATATAGACCTTCCCAGACTTGAATTTAATCCCGTATCCCTTACTATCTAACATAGGAGCTGATATTAGATTTTTGCGGATACTAGGCACACACAATACATCATATAAAACAATGACTAATCCATTTACAGAAATCTTACATTTGCCTTCTCCTAACACGTCACTGTAAGTGTTGTTGCCCATGTAAACTTTGTGCTCACTGATTGCCTTATCCTTGAAGTCCACTAAAAATTCTTGGCATCTGGTTATGTGTCTTGTTGTTGCCAAATCGATCCACCAAGAATTTGTAGTCGGTTCTGTCATCATCATTTCAGTAACTGTCATTGCTATTTCTTTCTATTTCTGGCCACCATTGTTCTTTGGACATTTCGCCTTGAAGTGTCTCATTTTTCCACATTTGAAGCATACTCCTTTAACTTTGTTGCCACCTTTTGCCCTTGAATGTAAGAACAAGCGGAGTTTGAGCCATAGTATGAGCCATCATAAGGTTGCTAGAAATCCCTTATCTTCTTCTTCTTTTCATTATCTCTTCTTCTAACACAAGCAATACTGGGGGAGATATCATAGAAACTTCTTTGCTACTATGTGTCAAAGTAGTTACTACATGTTCCCATGATAGACGAAGACCATTCAGGATGGTGGTCACTTGCATTTTGTCTAACACAGGATGACCAGCATTTACGAGTTCCTTTGTAATAAGTTCTATTTGATTAACAAAGTCACCCACATTATCATCCTCACCCATACGAGCACTGTTATATTTGTCTAATAACAGTTGTATGTGAGTGTTAGACCTAGGACCGTATTTTTGCTCTAAGGCCTCCATCATGGCTTTCGCTGTCTCATGTTCTTCAAAGAGAGGAATGATGTTGTCTTTCATACTGTGTAGAAGTGTGGCTTTAGCCATTAGGTCGTCTTCTATCCATTTCTTGACGGCCTTTTCATCTTGTTGGTCTTCTATATTTGGCTTATCAGTTGTAAGAGTGTATAAAGTTCTCTCATGCGTCAGTACATAAGAGATGTGTCGTTTCTACATTCTAAAATTAATTCCATTAAGGCTCTCAACCTTTGAGGAATCTATACCGCTTTTAATAGCCATTTTAGAAAGTGGATACGATACAATTAAACTGAGTAATATAATATAAATATGTATTGTCTTAATTACAACACTCCAAACAGAAATTAAAAATGTGGTTCTAATTATAACACACCAAACAGAAAAATAAAAATGTGGTTCTAATTATTACAGACCAATAAATATAAATAATTAAAATAATTGTTCAGAATTAACTAGTTATCAGGATAGGTCAAGTGAGCCTGATACTTGTTCATGCAAGCCCTATTGTATGCCAATTTGGATTTGGCGGACTAATCTGTTCACCTCTTTTTGCAAAACTATGGCGGTTATTGCCCATTGGCCACAGGTCCCACAAGCTCTACTCAACGGTCCTCACAATCCTCAAAGGATTTGGATCCCTCAGGCATCGTTGACTGGATATCTCAGATTGCAGCGAATTAGGGACTGTGAATGCAACCTTTTTGTGCTGTTTTGGTGACAGCCAAAGAGGTCGAACGAACCTCTAATTGTTGTCCCTATCAGGTTGACGTGAAGATTCTCCCATTTTCCAAACGTTCTGGTGAACGTTATTTCCTGAAAACTGTGCCACGCTCTTCCCCTTCGAATGATTCTTCCAATGGCATTTGAACGATCC
>FXXK01002381.1:16928-42960 GCA_900184695.1 Betula pendula | reverse complement strand
TGGAGCGCGCGGGTTGGCTGGGCAGCGGTCCGGTTCGGGCTGGGCGGCTGGGCGGGGAATTGGGTCTGGAACTTGGGCTCGGGCTGACAGTAGGGCCTTGCAGGCTGGGTCGGTCCACTTTGGACTGGAGCGGTTGGGCCGGGAACCGGATCTAGAGCGTCGGGTCGAGCTCGGGTTGCTTCTTGGAACGGCATCGTTCTTGGGATGGGCCAAAACGACGTCGTGTAGCTTTTTACGGGCCGTTTCCCTTAAGTGCGGAACGGCGACGTTTCGTTGTGAAACGGCACCGTTTTGCATAATAAGGGTGGACGCCCGTTCCAGAAGCGAAACGGCGTCGTTCTGGGAAACCGGAATGACGTCGTTTCTAGGAGGGCCAAAAGGCACCTCTAGAACGCTTGAAACGGTGTCGTTCCACTTAAGTGGAACGGCGTCGTTTTCTGGCGTGCTCGAGGCGCTGGTGGAAGATTCTCCACTGCTCAAAACGATGTAGTTTTGAGCAGGGGGTCTTTCTTCAACCTTTGGAGGGTCTGTAAACGAAATTTTGTCCAGAAAATTAAATCTAGGAACCCTAGAAATTTTTCTTTGATATAATAGACCCGAAAATGTACCTTTTGGTGGAATTGATTCCCCAACGCTTTCAAATCTTGGAGGAGGAGAGATTTTTGCAGATCTGGATGAAGAATCGGATGAGAAAAAAATTGGTTTTTGTGCAATGAAAAAATTCATAAAATTTTTCCAATAATTTTCTTCAAGTTCGAATCTCCTCTGCAATACTTGGATATTTCCAGTATATTTTACACCCCCAATAGTCACTGTTAACGGATCTTCATTCGGTTTGGCAATTGACTGATGGAGATTATAAAATGCAACGGATGTAGCCAAACCTAGGATTTGTGTGTCTTGATCGTTGGAAGAAATCCCGTAAGGGTGGAAATCCAATGGAGACAAAGTGAAAAAGACAGAGAGAAGATAATAGACAATTGTTAGAACTGATTATATCTCTCTGACCATCACCCTTTATATAGGGTGCAGTGCACCTCTTGGTGAAGGGTTGTAACTCTTAGAAAAGAGTTTCAACTCTTCACAAAGAATTGCACTGTTTCACTTTAATATAACCTCCATGGAAGTTATCACCTTCCATGGAAGTTATTTTGGTGTGTGGATGATCACACTTGTTATGGTGTGATCATCCCTAAACCATCAAATACGATTCCTGAGTAGCTAAAACTCCTAAAAGTGTTCATGAGGGAAATGCGTCCCTATTGACCACAATGAATAATAATGAATGTTACATATACTTTCAAGTGTTTTTTTCCTAACGTAATTGTAAAAATTATTTTTTTCACTGCCACAAAAAGTAAGCATTTATAAGAATGTGTGGCATTTCTGTGAATAATATCTCCTATTGAAAGACGACACAAGTATACTTTGGTTTCTCAATCCCCTAGGCCCAGATAACTCAATCTTTTGCCTAAACTATTTGCCTTAAGGAATTAGTTTGATCCAATACTTGAGATCGCAGGCATTCTCACTGAAGAATAAAAAAAGAAAAGAAAAAAGAAAGGGACCTACTCTTCAACTTCTTCAGCTTGAACACACAAACGTTATTTGGATAAACCTAAAGCCTTACACACACAATGCGAACAAGGTGGCAATGGAGTCTCACCAAAGCCTTGAGAAGTCTCATCTCTATAGAAACACTTTTGAAGAAGGAGATTTATTATTGCATAACTTTCTTAACATCCATACATCAACTTATCGTAACATATGGGAAGTAGATAAATATTAAAAAACTAACAAAGATAAAGATAAGAATGATGACTTACTCCTAGTCATTGGAATAACAATCCACATCCAAATAGGTAGATATTCTCCATCTTGTAACAGACTCCTACATATGCAAAGAACTCCCTTAACGGTTTTGCTAGCCGTTAGTTCTGTATTGCTGTCTTGGTCCTCCATCAATCCCCTATCACCCTAAAAACCGTTTATTCTGTAATTATATCATTAATTATTGTAGAAAAGATAAAGCAAGATCACTTAAATAAATTGACTATATATTATTTTGAACAACAAAAAGATCGAAGGACTACATATTTAGGTGCTGCAAATGTAAAAAGTGACATTCGGATTGAGAATAGAAATAAAAAAGGGAAAGAAAAGTATACCAACAAAATGGGTCTTTGGATGAGTTCAATACTTTAACCCACAGATCAGTAATTAGATGTTGGACGAGGGTTGTAATCACCCAAACTGATCACTATCTTACAACTAACCATCATCTGCAATTCTTGAAGCATCTATGCCAATCTTGAGTTGGGATGAAATGCCTCCACCTTTTGCAAGGTAGTCAAACTCCATAGTTCCGGAGGTAGCATGGTCAAACAATTGGCACATATGCTTCAAGAATTGCAGATGAAAGTTAGCTGTGAGCTAGTGATCCAACCCTCGTCGTTCAAGTAAAGTACTGAAATCATCCAAAGACGGTACCCATTTTGTTGGTATACTTTTCTTTTCCTTTCATTTTTATTCTCAATCCCAGTATATTACTTTTTACATTTGCAGCACCTAAATATATAGTCTTTTGATCTTTTCGTTGTTGAAAACAATATGAGAGCTCCTTCTAATTGTAAAAATTTGACAAGATAGCTAAAAGTGCAAAATACAATAAAGATAAAAACACCTGATCAGCCCACTAAAATTACTCATCGACCAAAAAAGAAAAAATGCAAAATAAGTCTTTGTGATTGGTCTAAATTACAAATCGCTCCATGTGGTATCAAAGTGAATTCAGAAATCTTTGTGGTATGCCAAAAAAAAAAAAACAATTTAGTCCTAGTAGTCAAATTTTGTTAAAATATTTGATAAATTCCGTTAAGTGCCACGTCAGCACCAATGAAATGTTGACACGTGGTAATCTTATTAGAAAATATATAAATATGTTAAGTATATAACTATATAAAATTTAAAATTTAAAAATGATTTTTTTTTTTTTTAAAAAGAAGATAATCAGCAGCCACCCCTTAGGGGGAGGGGGTGGCCTGCAAGCCACCCCAAATGGTGGCCGCATGCCACCCCTAGCCCAAATTTGGAGTGACGCGCAGCCACCCCTAGCTTCCATAGAGGTGGCTGCGTTTTGTGCATAGATCAAGTGTTTTCATTTACATTGTAAAGAGGAGAGAGAGAGAGAGAGGATCCTTGGGGTAGAGAGCTTCAATGCCTTGGAACTTTCGATAGGCTTGTTTTGTGCATAGATCATGTTTTTTCATTTATATTGTATTTTTTTGTTTTTAACTGATGTGTCAACTACTTACTAGTTGTTGTAAAATATGAGTTTTACACTACATCTGATTGAAGGTATTCTCATACTATAATAATAATTTATTTATGTTTTAATGTATTTTTAGAATACATGGTAGCAAACAAAAAAAAAAAAGAAGAAGAAGAAGAAGGCAGCATAAAGTGTGCACTCTAGAAAATCAATGCATGATACGAGCATTACTTTCTTGTGACAGGCAGAAATTGACATAACAATTATCCGGGTTATACTCCTAAAAGTTCCTATAAATGACCAATCCACAGGCATATATATGCGGCAAGTCTTTTTTTTTTTTGTTGGACAAATATATATACAGCGAATCCATCTTTTGGAAGTGCCATTTTCCAATACCTTTAGCCCCTAACCATGGAGATAAAACAGTATTCTAGAAGACTAAATCATCAAAACCCCACGTTCGTTTCTTTGCCAAATGAAGAAAACATGTGATTTACATCAAGATTAATGGCTTAAGCTCCGCAAACATCTCCTGGTTTCTGATGGCATATTCCATCCTACTGCACATATAATCCTCTATCCAGGCCTACCATGTCAACTAGGGGGAGGCAAAATGGGCCATGGTATAAATAAGATTTCATTCAGATGCAGATTTAGTTGTTGATGTTGATGTTTGATCTGCTCTTGCTCGTTTCGTCGGTGGAGCATTAGAGTCACCTTCACCCGATCCTCGGTACTTTGTGCCATTTGTTTCCTAATCATGTCCCAGGAACTGCCTTCGGCTATGGTGTTGGAATTACTAGCTCCAGGTCCGGTTTTTTCTTGATCTGGCTTCGAAATGACTTTGAATCTGTGGGAACATAGCAACTACCATATCAGTAATGAACCATCAACCACCTCAAAGGAAAGCCATGGCTCTACAAGCACCAATCCATACAAGGTAACCAAATACACCCACAACGACTACTATCACCTCAAGAAGGAAATCCAATCAACACCACAATCAAATCATCCCAAGAAGGCAAACAACAACGGCTACTATCTCAAGAAGGAAATCAAATCAATACCACGATCAAATCATCCAACCAAATCAACATTAACGGCTACCACATCAATCAGTGTATTGTGTGAATATTTTCCCTTTTGTAAACACCCAGCTATTTGTATAAATTCACTCTTGATGAATGGAATAAAGTGTGCAAGCAAACTTTTCATTACCTATATTTTATAATGAGAACATATAAAAACTGGCCATCTACTTAATATATTATATCATGGGTAGACTGGTATGCTGTAATATAAAAATTACCACAACCAAGGTCAAACAAGAAATTTTAAAATGAAAAATAAAATAAAGATTGAATGTAGTTGTTAGAAAATCATAGAGTAACATGATCGAAAGATTAACACCAACATAACTGACACCCTCCTCTACAAGAAATAACATATTGGCGTATTGCATTAGCAACTGAACTTGACTTCATAGTATACACCATCATAATTTAACTTTTACAAAGAAACAACCTAAAAAAACACTTCTGAAACCAGTATTCTCAGCCAAGTTGAAAAGAGAGTAACGATCTCAAGGCAGGAAAAAGCTTAGCAAAAAGTACTTGAAAGTCATTTGAAGAGATTAATATATCTGATAAGTCAAGGCCTTTCACTGAACTCGTATCAATTTTACTCTACCCTGTGAATGTTTGTGGAGCTCAGCATTCCATTGAGAATAAATAGAGTTTTTATATGAATGTTTGACATTACGAATGTCCTAAGAGCATCTTCAACACCAGATTTCAATCATACTAGGAAGAAAATATATCAAACACTTCGTATAGGATTATAGCATGACTCTTTTCAAAGCAACTAAAGTAAGAGAAAGTGAACTTCTGCTACCAACTGCCTACCTGCTGTTGTTCTTGTTGCCGCACAACAATTTCCCTCTGCATCCGGCCTAATTGAGAGGTACCCATACTCCTGTGATCAAAATCAAAAGTACAAAGTGCAATTTCAGCATGACAGCACACAAATAAAACATTTCTAGGAAACTTTTGGAGAGCTACGACTGCATTATGGATCCAAATTCAAAAAAGCCTCATCTGGAAAGTGAGGCATTCCTGATGAACTAAAACAAGACCCGTCTCTTGTAACCCAAAACAAAATGGAGAAAAAAAAAAAATTTGTAGCAAGTGACAAGTAAAATCTGATGATAAGAGAGATGTTAACTAAACATTATTGAAAGCTTCAATTTGGGAATTACTCAAAATTGAAGATAATTACTATTTTTGATAGTTATCAGCAAAATTGGTGGAAAAGTCCAGACAAAAGAAAAACAATCCTAGTCGCTGGAATAACAATCCACATTGATATTCTCCTTCTTGTATCCTGAAAAACAGAGGACGTAACCAGCGAAGTACTCCAGCCTTATCAAACTAAAGTCTTCAATCAACAAAATAACACCATTTCCACTTCAGTTGAAGTTCTCTATTATCACATAATTAATAATTGTAGATAAGATAAAGCAAGATAAATTAAAAAAATTGATAAATTTATTTTCAACAACGAAAAGATCAAACGGCTACGTATTTAATTACGTGCTGCAAATGTAAGAGGTGACATATTTGGATTGAGAAATGAAAAAGGGAAAGAAAAGTATACCAGCGAAGTATACAGTTAACCTTCATCTCCAATTCCTGAAGCATGTGCCACAATTCTGAGTTGGGATGTAACAGTACCTCCACCTTTTGCAAGGCAGTCAAACTCCATAGTTCCGGAGGGAGCATGGTCAAAAAAAGGCATCCTTCGATAACCAAGTATTTAAGGCATGGCATTGCACTTCTCTCTTGTTTCCATTCTTCAAGTCGTAGCAAACTTCGCAATTTAAGGACTTCGAGTCGAGGAAATGAATCTCCAAAGACGCACAGATGAATAATATCGTTGCACTGTTTTATTTTCAGTATCCGAAGATTGGGAAGGTTTCCCAGCATTGTCATGCCGCCACCGGCTCCTAACCGTACATTTTGTATGGTTAGTTGGGTGATTGTTGATGGAAATGAACTCGAATCACTAGGAAGTATGGGGAATTGCTCGATTCTCAATATTTGAAGATAACGTAAATGGTGGAGGCCTTCCAAAAATTCTACTCCTTTGCTTGCTTCATAATTGTACCCCCTATAAATAAATCGTATTCTTAGTTCCCTTACACAAGGAAACTTGTTCAGTGCAAAAGCAAAAGTTTGCCTTCCATCATAGCAAAGTATTGCGGTGGAAAGGAATTGGAGCTTTCGTAGAGCTTCATCCTGGCAAGGCAACGGCACGATCGTAGGCATATATAGATTCCTTAAATGTCGTAGCTTAAATATCTCGGTTACCGAATGAGCCCATTGAACGCTACCACCCTCTATGAAAAGTGTTTCCAGATTCGTAAGGTTACCAATGGAATCGGGAATAACCCTTAGTACTGTGTTAGATAAATTTATCCTCAAGTACCTCAAGTGGATCATTGTTTCAATGCTTTTGGGAATGGAGTCGAGTTTTCTACACTCAAAATTAAGCACCCGAATCAACTTGAAGCTTTCGGCAAACAAATTCCAGTCTCTATCTTCAACATCACCAAAGAACAACAAAGAACGGGCACATGGAAGATCAAAGAAGTTTGGAAAAGTGTATAAAGGAAAGTTACCATGGACGGAAAGTCTGCGGGATTTGTTCGGGAATGAACGGTTGTCATCTCTGAGTAGCTCAAGAAATTTGTCTTCCTTGCTCTCGAATATGCAGAGGTCTCGCAGAAGATCATGAATACGACATTTCTTTAGGCCTCCATCTGTAGTCCTGCTACTCACTTGGATCAAGCTTCGATCGATGAGCTCCTCCAAGTAGTCTTCGGCAACATCCTCTACGCTTCTATTGCCAGTGTGCTGTATGAATCCCTCAGCTGTCCACAGGTGGATCAGTTGCCTTACACTGATCTCAAAGTCTTCTGGGTATACACCAAAATACAAAAAGCATGGTTTCAAGCGTAGAGGCAGGTTGGTGTAGCTTAAGGCCAGTATGTCTTTGCAGATTGTATTAGCCTCTGTAAGGTACCAATTTACATTGCCAATTAATTTGGACCATGTTCGGTGTGTCTTCTCTTTGTTTGCTAAAAGGCCCCCTAATACCACAATTGAAAGTGGTAGGCCACGACAATCATCTGTGATTTTTCTCCCCATAGTTTCCAGCTCGGGAGGACATGTTCCTCCTCGGAACACTTTCTTACTTAAGAGTTCCCAACTTTCATCTTTGTCAAGAAATCGGAGAAAGTAGGGAGGAGTAGGGCTTGCTTGTGAAGCTACTTCTTTTATGCGGCTGGTGATCAATATCCTGCTTCCATTCCAATCACAAGGAAAAGCAGATTTTACCTCATCCCAGACTTCAGTTTTCCAAATGTCGTCCATGACTATTAGGTACATCTTTCCTTGCAAGCATTTGAACAACTGCTCTTTTAATTCTCTTACATCCATGCCTTCTAGTGTCTTCCACATACATGATATTTGCGTATTCATTTCTTCTTTTAATGTCCTCTGCAGATCTGATACTTGAATACCCATGTCTTCTTTTAGTATCTTCCGCAGATCTGATATTTCCATCTGTTTTAAAATTTTAAGCAAGAGCTCTCTAGTTTTGAAATCTTGAGATACATACACCCATGCACGGCACTGAAAGTGTCTCTTGACGTCAACATTATTGTAGATTTTTCTAGCAAGAGTTGTCTTCCCCAACCCACCCATACCAATGATTGAAATGGCTTTATACTGATGACCCCCTTCAGTAAGTTGCTTCACCAGTCTCGTTGAGTCATCAACGAAGCCCACCACGTCATCTTCCTCGACTTCTCTCCTACGCGTGTGTAGCGCCTCCGCCGCCGCCGTTGCATCTACACTCTCTGTAGCTCTTTCAATGCCAAATTTTTCTTTATTGTTGTAGATTTTATTGATTTCATTCTCGATTCTTGCAATCTTGCTTCTAACATCCCGAAGCATCATTCTGTGCTTGGGGTTACGAAGCATCCTCCCAAGGCTCTTCCTCCTGTGCTCTGCAACCCTGAGGATGAACATGTCGATAACATCCTCAGCCTCGTAAGCCACCTCCCTGATCTGTTCGACTATCTCCTTCACTATTGCATGCTCATTCCGTTTCCCCACTGAGCTCTCCATGAAGATATTTATCAGTTTAAGCTCCCTATGGAGTGACTTGACTTGTTCCTCCACTCCACCATACAAATTTGCTTCCTTTTCGAGTTGCTGGGACAAGTACTCTACCAGGAAATTTACAACATAGTCGGCCATATTTGCGTCTATTCCCTCCCTTAAATCTTCTAGAAACTCAGATCCACAATCGGCGAAAGGCGACTGTTTTCGATGTTGGAAAGATGCTCACAAACTGTATTTGCTCTTTACTTTTTCTTGGTTGGGATGGTAGTGATAAGGAGGAAAAGAGATAAGAGGAAAGAAACGGTGGAAAGGAAAGAGGCCCTCAGAGCTCTGAAGAAACGGTAATTGCTCAATTTGGTTCTTGGAAAGACATTTACAGTCTACAGAGTAGCCATTTTTTCTTGGTGGGTAGGGAAAGGGAAGAAGGTGGAATGCAAGGAAACGAGCTTTGTTGATCCTCTCCTTAACTAGGAAGATAAATAAGAGCTTTGTTGATCCTCTGTTTTTCTTACGCCATAAGAAGAGAGGGCAGGGGAGAGAAGAGCCCTTGCCCGAACAGGAAGTCGTTGCTTTCGAGTCAAACACGTGGATAAGGCAAAGATTCGAAATTTTGAGGTTTAAACTGACCGTGTATGTCAGCCGTTTCTTAGGTACGAGTGCTACTTGTGTTACTATCATACTTCAAGAATTTGCTTTAATCAATTAATGGGATATTGCAAATATTATAATAATCTGTTTAGGAATGATATTGACAAAAACTGAGGGCATCAATTCTGTTAATTTTTTTTGTAAAAAATCAGAGGGAGATAAAAGCAGTAAACAAAAATGAAATAAAATAAAGAAGAAGTGGTTAGAAAGAGCCAAAGATTCACCTATGCTATACTCGGGTTTAGTTTGGTTAAGAATTGAAAGAAGATTCACAATGCAATGGCTAGAAAAACAACATACTAATTTTGTTCCCTTTTGATCCGTATCTTTGTTACACCATATGTTTTAACCAGTTCATATCAGTTCACAACTCATCTGACATGTTTGAAACACCACCATTCTCCAAATATACCCTAAACCCAAGAGTACAATACAACTAGATTGCGTCAATAGGTTCAAACATGATCACCAAATTTTTATAAAACTGATCAGATGAAAAGGGTATTCTATAACAACCCCAAAAGATCAGTAGTTAAGGTACACATAAAACACTGCAGAGTGAAGGGACCGAGACTATGAGCTGGCCTCAACTTACTTGCGTTTTATACGTACACAAACATACATAGGGCAAAACACAGAAGTGATTCATGAACTTATTACGATACAAGGCAAGGTGAGATATATGAACAGCTAATTAATTGCCCTAATTGCATCTATACATGGTTGACATTTTCCAAATTACAAATTAATTGTTAGTTTAATGCAGCTTGTTGATATGATAATAAGGGAAAACTTATTCCTACCAACATAAAAATAAAAAATAAAATAATAAAATAATTTTCTTAAAAGTATTTTTTTGTGTTTGGCTCATATAGAAAATGAGCGACAACAATCTTATGATTTGAGAAAGAAAAGTTCAAACTCGAAAAAATGTTTATGTAATTAATAAATGAAACAATTTTTCAAAACTAAAAAAACGTTTTTGGTCAAACTAAAAATATTTTTAGTTTGATTATCATTTTTGTTCGCACCAAATACCAAAAATTACGAAAACATTTTTTTTTAAAATAATTTCAAACACAAACGGAGCCTTAATAGAAGCATATATCACTTGTTCAATCCTAATGGTCAAGTAGAAGTTTTATCTCATCTTTTTTATTTTTAAATGTCATGGTAAGATAAATTTCATTACAACTCAAAAAAAAAAAAAAAGTACAAAAGAAGGGGGTGGAGGACCCTAACAACACCCCAAAGGTACAAAATGGCAAACAGTTTTTTTTTTTTTTGTAAAAACTTCATCCCATATATCAAATAGACGTTACAGTAGAGTAAGGGAAAAACCTTACAAGTAAACTAAAAGTAAGAATCAGGAGGTCCTCCCCACTACAAATAGGATAGGAGGGGAGAGGGGAAAAATAAGTGGGAATGCAGCCAGAGTGACCTCTAGCCGCGGCCCAATATGCCACATGGTGGGCGCAGAAGTTAGCACTTCTGTTAACCTTTCTAGCCTCCCAAGAAGAAGAGACCGGAAGAAGTGAGATAGCATCTGCAATTAAATCCGCTATTTTCCATTCATGAACAATTTTAGGATTTTGCAGAGCTATAATAACAATAAGGGAGTCCCCTTCTAGTGTAAAATTACCAAAATTTAAAGATGTGGCAAGGGATGCAGCTAACCTAGCTGATAGAGCTTCACCATACAAAGGATCACATGTAGGATTAAGCTGAAAAACTGCTTTGATTCTGATGCAAAAAACAAAAGTGAGCATGCGGGAGTTATCGCCCCAATCCATGTACAGTTACTTCCAGATAAGCAAAAAGATATGGAACAACATAGGAAGAAGTGAAGAAGAGAGAGTGTTTTGAGTAGTTATGAGTTTCAAAATAATTACTTTATCCCTCATATATAAGATTACTAGCAGCAGTTCTTTAGATTTTTTTTTAATGTAGGAAATTAAACTATTTTTTATTTTTCTATTCAAATAAACTTTATAGCAGCTTCATTTATCATTTTCTTATACTATTTAAATATTATTTAAATTAAATGTTAGAAGAAAAAGAGGAAAGAAAAATTATTTAAATATTGTTTTAAACAAATGGTAGAAGAAAGAGAGAAAAGAGAATTTTTTTTTATATTAAAATAATGCTAAAGAAACCACTTTTTGTTTCATAAATAAAGGGAATAACTTTTGATTTTCTTGGTGTTTTTATAGTTTTTGAAAGCTGCTACAGAGGTTTTTTTGAATTTATTTTAACAATTTTTCCTACATTAAAACAAAAAAAAAAAACTTTAAAAAAGCTATTGTTAGTATTCTAAAGAACCGTCTCCCTCTATTTCTTTTGAAATTGAGAGAATCGGTTTCCATTATCCTCCTTGAAATTTCAACTATTATGAGACGAATTGTTACTTGTGCATGGTTCATTATCAAGAAAGTAAATAATTTTATTATAATATATATTAAAATATTAATTAAATAATTAAATGGAAGACAAAGAATGCACAAACAAATGAACGTAGCTGTCCATCTTTCATGACTTTTTTTTTTTAATAAGTCATCATTGAAAAGTCAACTGCCCATCTTTCATGACATTTCAATGCTGCATGTCATATTGTTATATTATCGTGGTTGCCCCCAATTGATAGCACAGATCATACGAGTTATATATAGCAACCTAAACCTAAAATGTCCCTAATTAATTTGACGGCTGCAGGTTCATCCCTGCACATCTGGAGAACATTTTCAGCAAATATGTTCTTAAAATGTCCCCCAAAACTCGTACAGTGCCCGCAAAGTTTCACTATAATACGGGAGCTCCTCTTTTCTCTCTCTCTCTCTTCTCTCTCTTAACGTACGTGTAGTTAATTAATTAATCTCTGCTTGCTTAATTAATTAATCTCTAAAATAATATATTAATTTCATTTTTTATCACCTTAAATTTTTAAGATAAATATAATTAAAAATAAAATAAATAATAATTTAATATATTATCAAAACTAAAATTTTAAATTTAAAACTATATTTTTATTATTTATTATTTATTTTTATTGAATATTAACACATTACAGCATTGGGCAAAAGATAAAAAAAAGTCTCGAGCATGTTTGGCAAAGGAAGGGAAGTTACTGTTTATGGGTTGTTGACTTTTGATTTGATATAAAGTAGGGGGAATGTTGTAAATTTTTGTATGAAAAAGTGAAATTTTTGTTGCTCGGTTATGGGCATCACAAAGAATATCCCCCCCCGGTGTTGGGGAGAGGAGATATTCGTGAGCACCAAAACCGAGCAGTTTACTCATATTTGAAAAAATAATTCAATCTCACTTCAAGTGATGCTGCCATATGTTCAAGAATCCCGATTTAGCTAGATTACTATAACAAAAAATCACATTACGGAAATATGTAACACAACTACACACAATAACAATAAATAAGTGGTTTCTTAATAGAGATGCGTCACGCGGAAGTGATAACGAAGAAATCATTATCAAAAGATGGAGATACAATAAGGTAAAGAAAAACTTCCAGAACCAAAACCAATACATCCAAAAACTACTACACCAAAGAATACTCTAAAAAAAAAATACAAAAAAAAAAAAAAAAAAAAAAAAAAAAACAACAAAATACATATACGAACAAAATGCATCAGTACTTCTGATCTCTCACGAGCACTTCTCTTTCTCTTGTGTCCCCAAAATAGAAGAAATCAGACGTGCAGCACTTTTCCTTTTGGTTCATTTCTTTTTAAAAAAAAAAGCCGCACTCAAAATGATGCTCTGCCTCCTTACTCAATTTCCCAGCAGACGAACATTCCTTGTAATGAGTTGTTGATGGAAAAATTACAAGACACAAGCTTTTGATTGTTAACACAGACTTCCCACCCTATTGGGAGGTGGTTTGCCAAAAGGTTTTTTCAGACCCCCAACTTTTTAATGTCACCAATCGTACGCTACAAGTGATGGTCCCAACAATTTCAAATACTCCAAGCTATGAAGGACAAGTGTGGCCTATCATCTATGGATGGGTTGTAGGCACTTAAAGTCAACTCAACTAAAATGTGAAAGTGCACATTCACCCTCCAGTATGCATCGTCAAACCATCCAACCTAAATGTGTGTGTGATGAAGACTTGATTTTGATATGGCTGGAGTTTTCTTTTACATCCTCTGTTTAGCTTATGTAGGAGAAATCTTTACTTATTTAAGATGTGATTGTCATTCCAACGAGAGACACTAAAATAAAGTAGAGTCACATTGTTACTCTTTTATTTTTGTTAGTTTTATAATTTTAATTTATTTCTTATTGTTGATATACTCGTACTTAAAAAATTATGCAATAAAGATCTCTTTTTTTAAAAGCCTTTTTATAAAAATGAGGACCGTTATGCAAAGGAAGTTACTATTCACTGGATTTCACTATTCATCACTTTTCTAAACACAAAAAAAATTCCCACTTTTTATAATCACATCAACCACTTTTAACAACTTTTTCATTTTTTTAATATATAAAATAAAAAATTCACTAAAAAAACAAAATTTTCACTTTTCCATACAAAAAAATTTACAACATTCCTCCTACTTTATAATCAAATCAAAATTTCAACAAACCATAAACAGTAAACTTCCTTCTTTGGCCAACATGCTCGTGACTTTTATTTTATCTTATTGCCAATGCCGTATGTGTGTGTAATATTCAAGTTAAAAATAAATAAGTAATATATAATATACGTTTTAATTTAAAATTTTAGTTTTGATAACATATTAATTTTCATTTATTTATTTTTAAATATCATTTATTTAAGAATTTAAGGAGAAAAAATAATGAATTAATTATTTAATTTTGGGAAGATTTAATAGATTTAAGCAAGCAGAGATTAATTAATTAATACCGTACGTTTAGAGAGAGAGAGAGAGGAGAGGAGAGGAGCTCCTACGTAGTGAAAGTTTGTCGGCACTGTACAGTTTTAGGGACATTTTAAGAAATATATTTGCTGAAAATGTTCTCCAATGTGCACAGGATGAACTGCCAGCCGTCAAATTGAATTAGGGACAGTTTAGGTTTAGGTTGCTATATATAACTCGTATGATCTGACTAGTCAATTGGGCAACCACATATTATACATGAGTAATGATATACCACATCTTGGTTGGTGAATGAACAGTCATTCATATTAGGTGTACGTGGCCAATCAGCCTTACCGATTAGAAGAAAAAAAAAAAAAAAAAAAAAAAAAAATTCTGCCTTGGGTGCTGACATGGACTTGTTATTGCACACCGAGCTAAGAATATCATTAGCATATAACAATATACATGCAGCATTGAAATGTCATGAAAAGATGGGCCCAGTTGACTTTTTCACATGATGGACTTATTAAAAAAAAAAAAGTCATGGAAAGATGCGACAGGTACGTTCATTTGTTTTGCATTCTTTGTCTATCAATATTTTAATTATTTAATTCAATATTTTAAAATTTGCTGGACCATCACTTGTAGCGTACTGATTGGTGTACATTAAAAAGTTGGGGAGGTTGAAAAAACCTTTTGGCAAACACCCTCATAGTGTGGAAGTCTGGTGTTAAATCAAGGCTTGTGTCTTGTAATTTTCATCAACAACTCATTACAAAAGGAAATGTTACGTCCTTGTGGAAATTGAGTAAAAAGAGAGCAAGAATAAGAGCCTCATATTATAGAGTGCTGCTTATTTTTTTTTAAAAAAAGAAATGAAAAGAAAAAGTGCTGCACGTCTGTTTCTTCTTAGTTTTGGAGGAGCCAAAACAAGAGAAAAAAGAGAAAGTGCTACCGTGTGAGAGATAGAAAAATAGTAAGAACTGATGCCATTTTGTTCCGGTAAAAAATATTGTATTTTTGTTTTTTGTATTTTCTTTTAGAGAATAATTTTTATTGGGTGATAGTAAGATTTAGATGTATTGGAATTTTGAGTTTTGAATGTTTTTTCTTTACTCTTATTTGTTCTCCATCTTTGATAATGAATTTCTTCGTTATCACTTCCACCAGTGAACGCATCTCATATTAAGAGAACCACTTAAATTTTATTGTTATTTGTGTGTGATTGTGTTACCATATTTACTGTAATTGTGATTTATTTTTGTACAATAAGTAATATCATAGCTAAGATTCGGGATTCAAATTGAAGGCAATATGGCAAGCATCAACTATGAAGTAGAGAAAAATTTGAAAATATAATTTTTTCAAATATGAAGTAAAAACAGGTGCCTCGTTTTTATGGATGCATCACAAAGAAAGAATCTCTACGTGTTAGTGTTTAGTGATGTCTGGATCGACACTAAGTATATATTGTGGCCCGTTCTTAAAGTTTATCCTTCTATTTTTTCTTATAGTTACTGAAATGGTATTGGAACCACAGTTGTTTGTGAATTCTTGGTTCAAGCCAGTTAGTGGTTACCCCAATTTTAGGTAATATCTTATCTCTCAGCAGTGCAAGGACCCCAATTGGGCTTGAAATTTATCTGGCGCAGGCTTCACACATAGGAGGAGAGTTAGTTTTAATGTGTATGACAAATTCATACATGATTGGCCCACTCCTCAATAACTTAGTTTTTGGGATTGATGTGTTCTAGCATCTAGTGAATACTTTAAAAGGAGTCGTTTTCAAATTGCTTTATTTCCTTCAATTACTTATTCTTTCTCCCATTAGTTTACTTAATGAACAATTTTATCCTTGAATTCCTTTTTTGCATTAAAATGGCTAAATCACAAATAAACTCCTTGTTTTAGGGATAATTACAGACTACCTCCTTATCTTGTGGAAAGGTGCTGCATACACAAACCTATGCTAGAGTAGTTTAATACAGATTTCATTCCAGGAGCCTCCTCCACCCCCCCCCCCCGCGGGGGCGGCGCGCGTGTCTTGATTTAATGTTTTTGGGAGGTACAAAGAAGTTCAATCCATGGAGTCTGCTCACAAAACCAGCATTCCAAATATGTCAATTACCAACTAAAAGAGGTAAAAACCTTAAAGCATTAGACATAAGTCCATACATGTGTGCTAAGAAGCCTTCATGATCTTCAAGGAATTTTGCTAACAGCTCTTACTAAAAATGTCTTTCCAGAACCCTAGTAGTCAAAGATACGCCAATTTAAATTGTTAAGTTCGATATTGATATCAAAATAGTTAGATATAATAAATAAAACCAAGAATGTAAATACAGAGAACTATCTCATTATTTTACACTCTAAAATTTAAGAGAACTTTGAACATAGAGAAATTTAAAGAAAAATGCAAAAAACACAGACATAATATCTGTAGGTGTAGAGTTAAGCTAAGTTGAGACTTATAAATAGATGGTTTCAACTTTATACTCTTAACAGATGTACATATTTGGTGAATCACTAGTATAAGAGAACAAAAACATCTTAATCCAAAATCTATGCACATCATAATCAACTGTTTCTAGTTACATGGGCATACATAACCTAATTTGGAAAATTGTATACCAACCTAGACAGAGCTTTGTCTATATAATTAAGTACCAACAGGCTCAAAATTATGCATTTCCCAGACTGTAGTAGAATTTTCAAAGACTGTGCTTGAAAGCCTTGAAAGAATTTTTAAATCCAGAGGGGCCTAAACAGAATAATAGGAATCAAAATCAACTAAAAATTTTTTGTTCAAATTTCAATTTTCAAACTTTTGAAAATTTTAGTTAATTAACCAAGTTCAAAAGACAACTAATAAAAAAATGAGAATTACTTGAGGAAGCATGCAATATAGAAGCTATGCAATGGGTATCATAAACAGAAGAGCACGCAAGTCATTTTGTCAATTTCCATGACATCTAATCTACCGGCAGTGACAAGATTCTTTGCCCTTCAAATATTATATCACCAAAAGAAGAAAATCAAAATTTAAAGAGGACCTTAGCGTTTGCAGAGCAAGGCTACTAAAAAAATTGAATGGTTGATACATTTGGAATATGAAGCCAATTGAGCTCACAGTAGCCTTTGCACTGTTGGCGTAAGTGACTTCCCTTCCCTCAAGTCAAGCTTGGGTCCTACTCATTCTCTCATTTCCTTCCTCAAGTTGGCTTTCCTTCTTGCTTTGGTTATGTTGTCACAATCCCAGCCAAGATTGGATTACTTTTAACCGACTTTAGGTGCTATAAAAAGGGTTGTTCATCAGCCCTTTGTGAGATAAGCCAAAGTCAGTATTTCACGGCAGTGAGCAAGAAAAAGAGAGGGAAAAGAAAAGGAGAGAAAGAAAAAGAGGTTGAGAATGCATGGTATAGTGCGTAGAGAGAAAAAAAAAAATTGTAGAGTTCCAATTGTTATTTTTTCCTCAATTGTGTGAGGGTGAGATACGGGTGTATTGAGGCTTTGGGTTTTGAGTGATTTTTCTCCCTGTTACTTTTGTACTCCATCTTTTGATAGTGAATTTCTCCGGGTTGTCTCCAACAGTAGATGTAGGCCTGTTAATCTGAACACTTAATTCTTGGTGTCGTGTGTGATTGTTTTTTTGCTATCTTCTTATAATTTGGCATCTCACGGGTCTTGGAGAAATAAGACATATTTCCTAACACTAGTATCAAAGCTTTTGGTTCTATGGGAGCGATGGCAGGAGAAGATGAAAAGCAGAAAGAATCGGAAAATTTGATGGCAAGATTTTCCATATTGGAAGATGCAGTTGAAGATGTACTTTATGGGAAAGAAGTTACATATGCCTCTTTTGGGGGAACAACCAGACGGATTATGTGCGATAGTGGTTGGGCCCTACTTGATCAAAAACCCTGGCAGTTATCAGGTTATCGTTTCAAGACTGATAGCACAAACAAAGTTGTGAAGGAGAAGACCACTGCAGGGTTTGATGGCGGCTTTATCAAGTATGTATGAGAAACCGTCGGCAACAACAAGGTGCACCTGAATGAAGAAGTTGTTCAACCTATAAGATTGACTGAAGGAGCCTCGACAGCAGCATCATGCTCAATCAGTTCAAACACCATCACAAATCAATTATCTCAGTAGATAATTGATTTTGATGATGAGATTTGCGCTTTGATTGTGTTGGGCGTAGCTTGCCAAATACTGGAAGCTGTGCGGCATGGCTGTGAAAAATTCTGCAGGGAAGACAAGTCAGTTATGAGGACATACGGTGATTTTGATTCTTAGCGAGGAAGTTCAGGAGAAAAGACGGCCGGTGAAACCTTGACTTTCTGGTGCAGCCCTAAACCTCGAGACAAGAGGTAGAGGTACAAGACCAGAAACTGGCGGGGAGATCAAAAATCCGAGAAAGGGTGAAGCAAATCCAGATCTGGACGACAGCTAGTAGGGCTGTAATCGAGTCGAGCGATTGTCGAGCTTTTAAGATTTTCAGCTCGGCTCGTTTAAGAAAAATATTTAAAACGAGCCGAGCTGAGCTCGAGCCGAGCTTAGAAACCCAAACTCAAGCTCGCTCGTTAAGACAATACCCCAGACTCGAGCTCAAGTCGTCGCGAGTTTTCAAGCTCTCATTTAAAAGGCTTTAACGGGTCGAGTCCGAGCTTGAATATAAGTTTTCGAGCCTTAAATGAGCCGCTATGCTCCATTTAAGACTATCGAGCCTTAAATGGGCAGCTCGGCTCATTTAAAGGTTTTTCGAGCCTTAAATAAGCAGCTCGAACTCATTTATTAAGTTATACCTACTTATAACACTATTTTAATTAATTGATTTATTAACTTAAATGGTAATTATTAGTATTATGTTAATAATTACATTGGTTCTTATAACTAAATTATTTTAATTTGAAACTATATTAATAGCATTGGCTAAGTATATAATGGGAAAAAAAAAAATAATGAATCAATGATATAAATTATAATGATTAAACCTAACAAAATTTTATCTTATTTATATTATTATTTGATCTAAATTTATATAATTATATGGCAATAATAAATGTTCGATAACTTAGATCATTATATAATAATAATGCAATATATATAAATGATTAATTATAATAAATTATAATGATAAACTACAATTTTTATCATATTCCTATTATTATTGATCTAGTTTTATATAATTTACATGACATAAGTAATAAGCAAATGTTTAGATAGACTTAATCTATTGATAATAAATAATAAGCTGGTTTATTATCTTGAACCGAGTCAATGCTCGTGAGCACATAAACGAGCCGGTCTATTTGAGCCTTAATGAGTTTAATAGCTCGCGAGCCCTATCGAGCTTAGTCGGGCGAGTCGGGTATGATCACTAATTAATCGAGCGGACTTTTACAGTAACGAGCGAGTTTGTATTGTCCAGCTCCGAGCTCGGGTCGAATTTTAAACTGAGCGGGTATCGAGCGCGCTCTGCGATACAGGTGGGCTCATTACAGCCTAACAAGCTAGAGTGTTGGAATTGTGCAAGACTGCCCACTTCAAGAAAAATTGAAGAATCAAGAAAGCAAGACTGGTAATGAACTCTGCAAACGTCCGTGGCAACAGAAAAATACAGGATGCACTAAGATTCTCTTCTGTTGACAGTCCTCTTGATCTTGGATCATGGACTCGGGAGCCTTTTTTTCATACCACTGGCGATCCGTGAAGTACTCGAAACAAACGTTGTTGAGATTGTCGAGATAGTGTACTGCTGACCGGAAACGCCTCTAGAATATCGAGGGCATGGGACCAATTGTTTGCATCAGAGTCCACAACGATTCCGTATGGAAGCTTACAAAAGGTCGACACGTCCCACAGCTGAAGTAAAGAACATGATTTCAGTGGGACAACTTGAGAGAAGGGCAATGCTATAAAATTTCACAAGGTGGTCAGTGAGTATGCATGGGAGCCAGACTATTGGGCTTGGGGATATAAGAATAGGGTACTCTCTATTTGACTACTAATTGAGAGATACAGTTGCAGTTACAGTTGCCAAGGGGTGATCTCTAAACTATGGCACCTAAGTTGGGCATATGAGCGAGAAAGGATGAAGGGTGTTGCTGTCAAAGGGAAAACTACCAAAGAACTGAAATCAATTGAATCTGATTTGTGTGAAGACTGCATCCTAGGAAGCAGAAGAAGGTAAGGTTTTCATGACTATTATCTAAACTCGAAGCCTGAAAAGTTAGAGCTGTACCACACGGAATTTTTGGGGTCCCTTCCCAGTGGCATCTCTGGAGGCTCGCGGTACTTACATCACTGTTCATAGAGGTATTCAAGCAGAAAATGGTATGGATTTACTTCTTAACGCAAAAATCTGATGTATTTGAAGTTTTAATAAATGGAAGCCATAGTAGAGACATGAAATGGTTTGAAATTGAAGTGTCAAGACAGACAATGGAGGGAATATGAAGACAGAGGATTTAAATTAGTTTTGTCGCAGTAAATGAGATAAGATGGTAGAAAATATCCAGGGTACACAACAGAATGGGTCTGAGCGCATGACAGATCCTCAATGAGCGTGCAAGGATTATAAGGTTGCTGCTGGGTTACCCAAAACCTTCTGGACAGATGCCAGTGAGACTGCTGCTTACTTGAATCAATAGAGGACCGTCTATCCCTCTGGGCCACAAGACTACCTGAAGAAGTCCTGAGTGGAAATGAGGTAAATCTTTTTCACTTGAAGTTTTGTTATGTTCTCATATGTTTACTTGAATCTGATGCTCGCAGCAAGTTAAATTCTAGTCTAAGAAAATGTTATTTCGTTGGCTATAAGGGATGAGGCATTTGGGTATAGGTTTTGGGATGATCAAAACCGAAGATCAATTAGAAGTAGGAATGTACTTTTATGAAATGGCTAGTATACAAGGTACGGTTCAAATGCAAAATATGTCAATGCAGAGCTAGAGGCGAGAAGCCTGATTTTATCAGCTTGGATGAGATTTCCTAATGGTGCAGCTCAAAAGAAGGTAATTCAAATGTTATGAGATCCAGAAGATGAACAAGATCCTGAAGTTGAGAAACGAAGAGCACAGATTGAGTAGGGAAACCTACAGCTTGTCCGAAGTTTACCAGAACATTAGACCTCCACATGCGTTATTCACCCTCCTTGTTCTAGTATTCCTTTGACAGATGGCGGTGAGCCAGAGACGATGATGAAGCCTTGCAAGTTAAAAATTCAACCAAGTGGAGTTAACCATGAAAGAGAGAATGATCATTGATGACTAACCAGACATGGGAGCTGACTGAATGCCAAGCAGGTAAGAACCTTTACATAACAATGGGTGATAGAATAAAGGGTGAGCATGATGGTAGCAAACGCTACAAGCGAGATTGGTTGTCAAGGCTTTTCAGCAAAAAGAAGGTATTGACTACACTACATATTTTCACCAGTGGTGAAGGATGACAACCATCAGACGCATAAGTGGGAATTGTGGTTGCAGAGAAATCTACCATCTTGAGCAATTAGATTGAAGACAACATCTCCTTCATGGGTGAATTTGGGGAATATATCTACATGAGGCAGCCACAGGATTCATAGTGCAGGAAAAAGAAGTCAGGTTTGCAAACTGAGGAAGAGCTTGTATGCCCTAAAACAAGCTTAAGACCAATTGGTAACAGAAATTTGACAGCTTTCATGGACTTTGGCTGGGTTTACGAGGTGCAATGTAAGACTGCTGTTATGTTTAAGAGTTTTAAAACTCCTTATATCATCCTATTGCTGTATGTGGATGATATGCTCGTTGCCAGGGTCCAGTATGAAGAGATCAAGAATTTGAAGAAACAGTTATCATGCACAGTTTTGCAATGAAGGAATTTTTTTTTTTTTTTTTTTTTTTTTTTTTTTTTTTTGGGAGCTCAAACAAAATCCTGAAATGAGAACATTAGAGACAGAGCTAATGGCATACTGAAGCTTTTACATACGAGAGTATGTGAAGAAGATTACTCGACAGGTTTAGCAATGGATGGAGTAAGCCCGTAGCAATCACCTTTGGAAGTCAATTCAGACTAACTAAGGATCAGTCACCAAGACGGATTAAGAGAAGGCATACATGAGCAAGGTGCCCTACGCTCAGCTATCGAAGTCTGATGTATGCAATGGTCTGCACTAGATCGGGATATTGCAACATGCAGTGGGAGCTGTGAGCAGATATATGGGCCAATCTAGAACCCAGGCATTGGGAGCAGCAAGTGGATTTTGCGATATCTGAAAGGAATTCAGATATGTCCCTTTGCTTCAAACCAGGAGCAGATTTTGAAGCCGCAGGGCTACATGGAGCTTGATCTAGGCTGGTGATGTGATAGCAGGAAGAAGTAACTACAGGTTTGTATATAATTCTGGGTGGACAGCGTGTGTTCGGCCTCAAAGTTACAGGAAAGTTGTGGCCCCCTTTCTACCACAGAAGCTGAATACGTGCCCCTGTGACAGAAGCGCGGAAAGGAGATGGTCTAGCTAAAGGGTTTCTTGGATGAGTTGGGTAAGAAGAATGAGAAGAGCGTTCTACCACAAGTGACAGTCAGCAATGCTATTTTTCTTGCAAAGAACCCGCCGTATCATTCAAGGACGAAGCACATCAGTTTAAGGTATCACTTCATGACGTTCACTAATTGGAAAGCAAAACAATTGATACTTGAGAAGATTCGAGGTACAGAGAATCCAGCAGACATGTTCACAAAGGTGTGACTGTTGAGAAACTTGAAGCGTGCGCAAGCTTCAATTGGTTCTTCAAAGCGTGAGGACGGTATGAGGCAGATCGTCCTGAGGAAATTTGCTTGAGACTTGATGGAAGTTCAAGTCCAAGTGGGAGATGTTGGCGTAAAGTGACTTCCTTCCCTCAATCAAGCTGGGTCCCACCTCATTCTCCTCATTTCCTTCTCCAATTGGCTTTCCTTTCTTGCTTTTGGTTATGTTGTCACAATCCTAAGCAAGATTGGATTGCTTTAACGCGACCTTTAGGTCTAAAAAAGGCTGTTCATCAGCCCTTTGTGAATAAGCCAAAGTCAATATTTCACGGCAATGACAAGAAAAAGAGAGGGAAAGAAAATGAGAGAAAGAAAAAGAGGGGAGAACGATGGTTAGTGCGTAGGGAGGAAAAAAAATTGTAGAATTTCCAAATTGTTTTTTTCCTTCAGTGTGTGAAGGGTGAGATACCAGTGATTGAGGCTTTTGGGTTTTGAGTGATTTTTTCTCTCTGTTACTTTTGTACTCCATCTTTGTTGATAGTGAATTTTCCCTGGTCATGCTCCCAACAGGGATTGGTAGGCTTTTTTAAGAACCGAACCACTTAATCCTTTGGTGTCTGTGTGATTGTTTTTTGCATCTTCTTATTATTTCGGCTCTCACGGGTCTTGGGGAAATAAGACACTATTTCCTAACATGCACAACACACAAACTTTAGACAGGCCTAGAGCTGAATAGTCTGGATTTATTCTCTTTGTCTATGACTAACATGTAATGATTTTAAAAAATGCGCCTAGAAAAAACAAATTTTATTATTTTCATGGCCCTTGCTGTACTGACATTTTTTTCTTCTTGCATCAACTATTCAGTTATTTCCTAGTCTAAAATCTTCTTCTTCATAATACCGACAGTCAATGCAAACAGTGTATCTACCTAGGCAACCTTATTCTATCCGCTCCTTTTTCAAGAGAGGGTTTACATTATTACTTTATGAAGCAAAAAAATACTGTAAAAATAAAGTTATTTCTTCCCCTTGGATGATGTCCAGTAATTGAGCAGCAAGTGCAGCAAAGAACACTTATCACAGCTAGAATAAACGCATAACAGTGGAGTGCCATAAATGCTAGCTATAATAAAACCAACAAAAGGTATAGAAGAATAATTAGTAAGGGTGAGTGAAAGCAAGAGAAATAGAAGAAGTCAGGTTTTAAAAAATTTTTGATAACAAGTCCAGGTTTTTAAAATATGGTAAAGCCATATTATGGAGGAACAGCAATGATATGAGTTCTAGGACTGTGAGAGACGTTGGTTATTTTTTCAAATACTCTTAATTTTGGGCAGCTGCGTTTTTATCTCCTTTGGTGCCTTAGCTTTCAGATTTCTTATTCTTTTTTCATTCTAACTAAGTGTTTCTGTGTATACCTTGTGTATTTGAGATGCTTCTTCGCTTTTAATGATTTTTCATTAGCTTATTAAAAAAAATTATGATGCAAGCCAGATTGAAGGAAACATAAAAAAGTAGAGAACAAAAAGTAACAGTCTTTTTAACTACTGGGCGCGACCTAGTGAAGTCACAAAGATGAAGAGACGTCTTTAAAAAAAAAAAAAAAGCGCCATCCTATGCACTAAATCATCTGGCAGTGATCCACACAGTTAGAAAATCGATATGTCACTCCTTGCATAAAGAGTTTGGCTAAAGTAAAAATGGAGAACCTTCATTCCAATTAATTTAGGCAAATAGTTTGGAACATAAGGCTTCTTACTTGCTCCCTATTTACAAACAGTCTCACAAAGGCCATTCCTTCCAAAAACATTTACTTTCCAGTAACAAACTCAGGCTGGCGCTGACCTTGAGAGATGTCTCCATTACCTTGATCAAAGGAGGCAAAAGATTGGTCAAACACATTTTCAACATTTCTACACTGTCAACCCCATCATGATAGACCTTGGTGATAGCTAACCTTTTTAAAAATACAACGATCCCCAGCACCTAAAAATTGAACCAAAAACTTTGAATGATAAGTCATCTGTAACAGCAGGTTACAGAAAATCTAAATCAAAGTCTAGAATCACAGATCAAGTGTTAATTTTTGGCCCATAAGATCTGCAACCAGAAAGCACCTTGAGATTCTGCCATTGTGTTGAGAGATGAGGAGATGTAATCGTTTTTCCTAAATCTCCCAACGCCAACCTTTTGTAGTCTCCATCATCACACCTGCTCATGCACGTGTGTGTCGGAGTCTTACATATTCCATTACAGAACATCCCTATTGTATATTCTCCGCAATGGACAGCAGAAGCTCACCACAAGTAAAATTAAATAGAAGGCATTGAGTAAAAAATTCAAAAATAGAAAACCCCCCTTATATTATACATCATATGCAAGTTCAGCTCCAAGACATAGATCGTGAACAATGGCTTTGTCAGAGGCTCTCTCCTTGGACACATAGAAGGAGACAGGGTTCCCCCAAAATTCAGATTTTCAAGTGCACGCACTTAGACCTAACTGTTATTTGATCAAGAGCAATCTCAATACACATAACTTTCCAACTATGAATGAGATTCATGTGAAAACAATCAATATAAGATAGATTTCGATCGGCCATTGTGCATAGTTTACTCATTCTCCCCAAGAACCATCGGAGAATCTGAACCCCCTATCCATCAAAGTTCCCATGATAGTCATCAGAGAGTAAATCACTTGTAAGAATGTGTATCGAGCTAGTTTTCAGAAGCCATGTTTTTTACCTTGCGACTTTTATGGTATGAAGCACTTTCAAGACCATTTTTTCTCAGAACTTTATTCTCCCAACTCTTAAAGTGGTAAGAAAAAGCGAGAGAAATGGGATATCTTTTTTTCCAATTAACATTGATGCCTTTAGACAAACCCCTGAAACAATGAGAGCGATTTCATTTGACGATCTGTTTAAATAAATGAATTGTTGAACTAGGAGAAATCTTAAATAAGATAACTGTCTATACAAAATGCTTCTCTTTTAAAAAAAAAAAAAATAAAAAATAAAACACCAAAGGTTACTATCGACTCCCCATTGATCATATAGAGGAAGACAAAGTCAAACCAACAGATAATACCAGCTCATGAACTTAAAGCTAGAGGAAAGTAATATGAAATTCTAACAATCTACATGAATAAGAAGCATCCAAATATTAAAATGCAGGAGGACTAGAAATAATTTGGGCAGAAGACGCAATGGCAGTGGAAGGAAGATGAGTCAGCCACTTAGTTTGGCATTTAGGCAGCAATAACCAGCCAAACCACATTAGGTGGTCGAATGTCAATTGATGAGAATAGGAAATAAAGAAAGAATGACAGTTGGCCATGACAACC
>FXXK01002381.1:0-15214 GCA_900184695.1 Betula pendula | reverse complement strand
AGAAACCCCAACTCAAGCTCGGCTCGTTAGACAATACCCGAGCTCGAGCTCAAGCTCGCGAGTTTTCAAGCTCGATTAAAAGGCTTTAACGAGTCGAGTCTGAGCTTGATATAAAGGCTTTTCGAGCCTTAAATGAGCCAGCTATGCTCATTTAAGACTTATCGAGCCTTAAATGGGCAGCTCGACTCATTTAAGGCTTTTCGAGCCTTAAATAAGCAGCTCGACTCATTTATTAAGTTATAACCTACTTATAACCTATTTTAATTAATTGATTTATTAACTTAATGGTATTAGTTTAGTATATGTTAATAATATACATTGTTCATTATAATACTAATTATTTAATTTGAAACTATATTAATAGCATTGCTAAGTATATAATGATAATGAATCAATGATATAAATTATAATGATTAAACCTAACAAAATTTTATCTTATTTATATTATTATTTGATCTAATATTTATATAATTATATGGCATAAGTACAATGTTCGATAACTTAGATCATATGATAATAATAATGACAAGTATATAATGATAATGAATTAATTATATAAATTATAATGACTAAACCTAACAAATTTTTATCATATTCCTATTATTATTTGATCTAGTGTTTATATAATTACATGACATAAGTAATAAGCACAATGTTAGATAACTTAAATCTTATGATAATGATAATAATAAGCTGGTTTATTCTATTCTTAAACGAGTCAAGCTCGTGAGCCATAAACGAACCGGTCTATTTGAGCCTTAATGAGTTAAGCTCGCGAGCCCCTATCGAGCTTAGTCGGGCGAGTCGGGTATGTATCACTAATTAATCGAGCAGACTTTTACAGTAACGAGCGAGTTTGTATTGTACCGAGCTCGAGCTCGGGTTGAATTTAACTGAGCGGGTGTCGAGCGCGCTCGCGAACAGGTGGGCTCATTTACAGCCCTAACAGCTAGAGTGTTGGAATTGTGGCAAGACTGGCCACTTCAAGAAAAATTGCAAAGAATCAAGAAAGAAGACTGGTAACGACTCTGCAAACGTCGTGGCAACAGAAGAAATACAGGATGCACTAATTCTCTCTGTTTACAGTCCTCTTGACTCTTGGATCATGGACTCGGGAGCCTTTTTTCATACCACTGCGATCCGTGAAGTACTCGAAAACTACGTTGCTGGAGATTTCGGGATAGTGTACTTGGCTGACGGAACGCCTCTAGATATCGTGGGCATGGACAATGTTTGCATCAGAGTCCACAACGATTCGGTATGGAAGCTACAAAAGGTCAGACACGTCCCACAGCTGAAGAAGAACCTGATTTCAGTGGGACAACTTGACGAAGAAGGGCATGCTATAAAATTTCACGGTGGTCAGTGGAAAGTATGCATGGGAGCCAGACTCTTGGCTTGGGGATATAAAATAGGTACTCTCTATTTGACTACTAATTCGAGAGATACAGTTGCAGTTACAGTTGGAAAGGGNACTTAAATCCTATGATAATGATAATAATAAGCTGGTTTATTCTATTCTTGAACGAGTCAAGCTCGTGAGCCATAAACGAGCCGGTCTATTTGAGCCTTAATGAGTTAAGCTCGCGAGCCCCTATCGAGCTTAGTCGGGCGAGTCGGGTATGTATCACTAATTAATCGAGCGGACTTTTACAGTAACGAGCGAGTTTGTATTGTACCGAGCTCGAGCTCGGGTCGAATTTAACTGAGCGGGTATCGAGCGCGCTCGCGAACAGGTGGGCTCATTTACAGCCCTAACAGCTAGAGTGTTGGAATTGTGGCAAGACTGGCCACTTCAAGAAAAATTGCAAAGAATCAAGAAAGAAGACTGGTAATGACTCTGCAAACGTCGTGGCAACAGAAGAAATACAGGATGCACTAATTCTCTCTGTTGACAGTCCTCTTGACTCTTGGATCATGGACTCGGGAGCCTTTTTTCATACCACTGCGATCCGTGAAGTACTCGAAAACTACGTTGTTGGAGATTTCGAGATAGTGTACTTGGCTGACGGAACGCCTCTAGATATCGTGGGCATGGACAATGTTTGCATCAGAGTCCACAACGATTCGGTATGGAAGCTACAAAAGGTCAGACACGTCCCACAGCTGAAGAAGAACCTGATTTCAGTGGGACAACTTGATGAAGAAGGGCATGCTATAAAATTTCACGGTGGTCAGTGGAAAGTATGCATGGGAGCCAGACTCTTGGCTTGGGGATATAAAATAGGTACTCTCTATTTGACTACTAATTCGAGAGATACAGTTGCAGTTACAGTTGCAAAGGGTGACTCTAAACTATGGCACCTAAGGCTTGGGCATATGAGCGAGAAAGGGATGAAGGTGTTGCTGTCAAAGGGAAAACTACCAGAACTGAAATCAATTGAATCTGATTTGTGTGAAGACTGCATCCTAGGAAGCAGAAGAAGGTAAGTTTCATGACTATTAGCAGAACTCCGAAGCCTGAAAAGTTAGAGCTGGTACACACGGATTTGTGGGGTCCCTTCCCAGTGGCATCTCTTGGAGGCTCGCGGTACTACATCACTTTCATAGAGGATTCAAGCAGAAAGGTATGGATTTACTTCTTAAAGCAAAAATCTGATGTATTTGAAGTTTTTAAGAAATGGAAGACCATAGTAGAGACAGAAACTGGTTTGAAATTGAAGTGTCTAAGATCAGACAATGGAGGAGAATATGAAGACAGAGGATTTAAATAGTTTTGCGCAGTAAATGAGATTAAGATGTAGAAAACTATCCCAGGGACACCACAACAGAATGGCGTCGTGGAGCGCATGAACAGAATCCTCAATGAGCGTGCAAGGAGTATAAGGTTGCATGCTGGGTTACCAAAAACCTTCTGGACAGATGCAGTGAGTACTGCTGCTTACTTGATCAATAGAGGACCGTCTATCCCTCTGGGCCACAGACTACCTGAAGAAGTCTGGAGTGGAAATGAGGTAAATCTTTTTCACTTGAAAGTTTTTGGTTATGTCTCATATGTTTACATTGAATCTGATGCTCGCAGCAAGTTAAATGCTAAGTCTAAGAAATGTTATTTCGTTGGCTATAGGGATGAGGCATTTGGGTATAGGTTTTGGGATGATCAAAACCGGAAGATCATTAGAAGTAGGAATGTTACTTTTAATGAAATGGCTATATACAAGGACGGTTCAAATGCAAAATATGTCAATGCAGAGCTAGAGGCTGAGAAGCCTGATTTTATCAGCTTGGATGAGATTTCTAATGGTGCAGCTCAAAGAAGGAATTCAAATGTTGATGAGGATCCAGAAGATGAACAAGATCCTGAAGTTGAAGAAACTGAAGAGCAACAGATTGAGTAGGGAACACCTACAACGGCTGTCCGAAGGTTTACCAGAACCATTAGACCTCCACAGCGTTATTCACCCTCCTTGTTCTATATTCTGTTGACAGATGGCGGTGAGCCAGAGACGTATGATGAAGCCTTGCAAGTTAAAAATTCAACCAAGTGGGAGTTAACCATGAAAGATGAGATGGACTCATTGATGACTAACCAGACATGGGAGCTGACTGAATTGCCAGCAGGTAAGAATGCCTTACATAACAAGTGGGTGTATAGAATAAAGGGTGAGCATGATGGTAGCAAACGCTACAAGGCGAGATTGGTTGTCAAGGGCTTTCAGCAAAAAGAAGGTATTGACTACACCGACATATTTTCACCAGTGGTGAAGATGACAACCATCAGACTGATACTGGGAATTGTGGTGGCAGAGAATCTACATCTTGAGCAATTAGATGTGAAGACAACATTCCTTCATGGTGATTTGGAGGAAAATATCTACATGAGGCAGCCACAGGGATTCATAGTGCAGGAAAAAGAAAGTCAGGTATGCAAACTGAGGAAGAGCTTGTATGGCCTAAAACAAGCTTTAAGACAATGGTACAAGAAATTTGACAGCTTCATGGACTTTGCTGGGTTTACGAGGTGCAATGTAGACTGCTGTTATGTTAAGAGTTTTAAGAACTCTTATATCATCCTATTGCTGTATGTGGATGATATGCTCGTTGCAGGGTCCAGTATGGAAGAGATCAAGAATTTGAAGAAACAGTTATCATCACAGTTTGCAATGAAGGATTTGGGAGCTGCAAAACAAATCCTGAGAATGAGAATCATTAGAGACAGAGCTAATGGCATACTGAAGCTTTCACATACAGAGTATGTGAAGAAGATTCTCGACAGGTTTAGCATGGATGGAGCTAAGCCGGTGAGCACACCCTTGGGAAGTCAATTCAGACTAACTAAGGATCAGTCACCAAAGACGGATTAAGAGAAGGCATACATGAGCAAGGTGCCCTACGCCTCAGCTATCGGAAGTCTGATGTATGCAATGGTCTGCACTAGATCGGATATTGCACATGCAGTGGGAGCTGTGAGCAGATATATGGGCAATCTAGGGAAGCAGCATTGGGAGGCAGTCAAGTGGATTTTGCGATATCTGAAAGGAACTTCAGATATGTCCCTTTGCTTCACAGGAGCAGATTTGAAGCTGCAGGGCTACATGGATGCTGATCTAGCTGGTGATGTTGATAGCAGGAAGAGTACTACAGGGTTTGTATATACTCTGGGTGGAACAGCGGTGTGTTCGGCCTCAAAGTTACAGGAAATTGTGGCCCTTTCTACCACAGAAGCTGAATACGTGGCTGTGACAGAAGCCGGAAAGGAGATGGTCTAGCTAAAGGGTTTCTTGGATGAGTTGGGTAAGAAGAATGAGAAGAGCGTTCTACACAGTGACAGTCAGAATGCTATTTTTCTTGCAAAGAACCCGGCGTATCATTCAAGGACGAAGCACATTCAGTTAAGGTATCACTTCATACGTTCACTATTGGAAAGCAAACAATTGATACTTGAGAAGATTCGAGGTACAGAGAATCCAGCAGACATGTTCACAAAAGGTGTGACTGTTGAGAAACTGAAGCTGTGCGCAGCTTCAATTGGTCTTCAAGCGTGAGGACAGGTAGATGAGACGTCCTGAGGAAATTTGCTTTTGAGACTTGATGGAATTCAAGTCAAGTGGGAGATTGTTGGCGTAAGTGACTTCCCTTCCCTCAAGTCAAGCTTGGGTCCCACTCATTCTCTCATTTCCTTCCTCAAGTTGGCTTTCCTTCTTGCTTTGGTTATGTTGTCACAATCCTAGCCAAGATTGGATTGCTTTTAACCGACTTTAGGTGCTATAAAAAGGGCTGTTCATCAGCCCTTTGTGAGATAAGCCAAAGTCAATATTTCACGGCAATGAGCAAGAAAAAGAGAGGGAAAAGAAAATGAGAGAAAGAAAAAGAGGTGGAGAACGCATGGTGTAGTGCGTAGGGAGAATAAAAATTTGTAGAATTCCAATTGTTATTTTTTCCTCAGTTGTGTGAGGGTGAGATACCAGTGTATTGAGGCTTTGGGTTTTGAGTGATTTTTTCTCTCTGTTACTTTTGTACTCCATCTTTTGATAGTGAATTTCTCCTGGTCATCTCCAACAGTGGATGTAGGCTTTTTAAGCCGAACCACTTAATTCTTGGTGTCGTGTGTGATTGTTTTTTGCTATCTTCTTATTATTCGCATCTCACGGGTCTTGGGGGAAATAAGACATATTTCCTAACATGCACAACACACAACTTAGACACCTAAGCTGAATAGTTCTGGATTTATTCTTCTTTGTCTATGACTAACATGTATGATTTTAAAAAATGCGCCTAGAAAAACAAATTTATTATTTTCATGGCCCTTGCTGTACTGACATTTTTTTCTTCTTGCATCAACTATTTCAGTTATTCTCCTTATTCTAAATCTTCTTCTTCATAATACCACATCAATAGCAACAGTGTATCTACCTAGTCAAACTTCTTCTAGTCCTCTTTTTCAGAGAGGGGTTTACATTAATTGACTTTTATGAAGCAAAAAAATACTGGTAAAAATAAAGTTATTTCTCCCCTTGGATGATGTCCAGTATAATGAGCAGCAGTGCAGCAAAGAACACTTATCACACTAGAATAAACCATACAGTTGGAGTGACATAAATGCTAGCTATAATAAAACCAAAAGAGTATAGAAGAATAATTTAGGTAAGGTGAGTGAACAGAGAAATAGAAGAAGTCAGGTTTTAAAATATTTTTGATAACAAGTCAGGTTTTAAAATATGGTAAAGCCATATTTGGAGGGAACACAATGATAGAAGTTTCAAGGAACGTGAGAGGCGTTGGCGGAGCTTGTCTTATTTTTCAATACTTTTTATATTTGGGCAGCTGCGTTTTTATCTCCTTTGGTGCTTAGCTTTCAAGATTTTCTTATTCTTTTTTCTCATTCTAACTAAGTGTTTCTGTTGTATACTTCTTGTGTATTTGAGATGCGTCTTTCGCTTTTAATGATTTTTCAATTACTTATTAAAAAAAATTATGATGAAGCCAGATTGAAGGAAACAGTAAAAAAGTAGAGAACAAAAAGTAACAGTCTTTTAACTACTGGGCGCGCACCTAGTGAAGTCACAAGCATGAAGAGACATTCATTAAAAAAAGAAGAAGAAGCCATCTATGCACACAAATCATCTGCAGTGATCCATACAGTAAAACGATATGTACTCTTCATAGAAGAGTTTGGCTAAGTAAAATGGAGGAACTTCATTCCAAATTAATTTTAGCAATAGTTTGGAACATAAGGCTTCTTACTTGCTCCCTATTACAAACATCTCACAAAGGCCTATTCCTTCAAACATTTACTTTCCAGTAACAAACTCAGCTGGCCTGACCTTGAGAGATGTCTCCCATTACCTTGATCAAGGAGGCTAAAAGATTGGTCAAACACATTTCACATTTCTACACTGTCACCCCATCATATATGCCTTGGGTGATACTACCTTTTAAAATACACGATTCCCAGCACCTAAAAATTGAACCAAAACTTTGATATGATAAGTCATCTGTAACAGACAGGTTAAGAAAATCTAAAATCAAAGTCTAGAATCACAGATCAGGTTAATTTTTGGCCCATAAGATCTGCAACAGAAAGCACCTTGAGTTCTGCCATGTGTTGAGAGATGAGGAGATGTATATCGTTTTTCCTAAATCTCCAACCCAACCTTTTGTAGTCTCCATCATCACACCTGCTCATGCACGTGTGTGTCGGAGTCTACATAGCCATTACAGAACATCTATTGTATATTTCTCGCAATGGACAGCAGAAGCTTCACACAAGTAAAAATTAATAGAAGGCATTGAGTAAAAAATTTCAAAAATAAAACACTTACTATTAATAACATCATATGCAGTTGCAGCTCAAGGAACATAGATCTGAACTAATGTCTTTGTCAGAGGCTCTCTCTTGGACAGCATAGAAGGAGACAGGGTTCCCCAAATTCAGATTTTCAAGTGCACCACTTAGACTACTGTTCTTTTGATCAAGAGCAATCTCATACACATTAACTTTTCCACCATGAAGAGATTCATTGAAAACAATCAATAAAGATGAGATTTCGATCGGCATTTCCATAGTCTTACTTCTTTCTTCCAAAGAACCATCGGATGAAGTCTGTAACTATCCATCAGTCCCATGATACATCAGAGAGTAATCACTTGTAAGAATGTGTATCGAGCTAGTTTTCAGAAGCATGTTTTTTACCTTGCGACTTTTATGGGTATCAAGCACTTTTCTAGACCATTTTTCTCAAGAACTTTATTCTTCCCAAACTTCTTAAAGTGGTAAGGAAAAAGCGAGAGAAATGGGATATCTTTTTTCAAATTAACATTGCATGCCTTTAGACAAACCCCTGAAAGCATGAGAGCATTTTCATTTGAACGATCTGTTTAATAAATGAAGTGTTGAACTAGGAGAAAATCTTAAATAAGATAACTTCTATACAAAATGCTTCTCTTTTAAAAAAATAAAAAATAAAAGCACCAAGGTTACTACGACTCATTGATCATTCAGAGGAAGACAAAGTCAAACCACAGATAATACCAGCTCATGAACTTAAAGCTAGAGGAAAGTAATATGAAATTCTAACAAATCTACATGATAAAAATGCATCCAAATATTAAAATCAGGAGACTAGAAATAATTTGGCAGAAGACTGCAATGGCAGTGGAAGGAAGATGAGCACCACTTAGTTTGGCATTTAGGCAGCAATAACCAGCCAAACCACATTAGGTGTTCGAATGTCAAATTGATAAATAGAATAAAGAAAGTATGACAGTTGGCACATGAACAAACCTGGAAAAGAAATTCCAGTATAAAAATGGGCAAAGATTCTTTACAGTTGATATTCATGGGCACATTTACAAGGTACCACAAAATATGACTGGAGTTTTTGGGATCATTGAATTAGGATCTTTGTGGAAGTTATTGGAATGTTGGAACATTTCTTTGAAGAGGCATAGATATGCTTGTATTCAATTCTTCTGTAAGGTCAGACTAAGTACTTACTTCAGAGGCGCTTTATTAGCCTTTTACCATAACAATGAAGAATAAATTAACTAAAAGGGTTAAACACTTTTGTAGCACAAAGCGTAGGAGAGATAACATACACCATAATTGATAGAATTGCCCGACGTATTGTTGCTTTTTTCGGTCTCTCAGAAACTTCATAAAGTTGGGTTTTCTGTAAACCCTCGATACGATTCCTGAGTAGCTAAAACTCCTAAAGTGTTCATGAAGGAAATGTGTCCCTATTGATCATAATGAATAATGACGAGTGCTATACATACTTTCAAGTGTTCATTCTCTAAAGTGACTGTGAAAATTACTTTTTTCATTCCCACAAAAAGTAAGTTCTTGTAAGAATGTGTGGCATTTATGTGAATAATATCTCCTATTGAAAGACGAGACAAGTATAGTTTGGTTTCTCAATCCCTTAAGCCCAGATAACTCAATCTTTGCGTAAACTATTTGCCTTTAAGGGATTAGTTTGATCCAATACTTGAGATCGTAGGCATTCTCACCGAGAAAAAAAAAAACAAAAGAAAAAAGAAAGGGACCTACTCTTCAACTTCTTCAACTTGAATACACAAACATTATTTGGATAAACCTAAAGCCTCACACACACAATGCGAACAAGGTGGCAATGGAGTCTCACCAAAGCCTCAAGAGAAGTCTCATCTCTATAGAAACACTTTTGAAGAAGGAGATTTATTATTGCGTAACTTTCTTAACGTCCATATATACATCAACTTATAATAACATATGGGAAGTAGATAAATATTAAAAGAAAGCTAACAAAGATAAAGATAACAATGATGACTCACTCCTAGTCGTTGGAATAACAATCCACATCCAAATAGGTAGATATTCTCCATTTTCTAGCAGACTCCTACATATGCTGAAAAACAGAGGACGTAAACAGAGAACTCAGCCTTATCAAACCAAAGTCTTCAATGAACAGAATAACGGTTGCTAGCCCTTAGTTCTGTACTTCTGTCTTGGTCCTCCATCAAGCCCCTACCACCTAAAAACCTTGGGGCTGCTCTCATGCATGAACATCATAACCGTAATTGAAGGGGACAGGAACACCATTTCCATTTCCATTTCCATTGAAGTTATCTGTTATCACATCATTAATTATTGTAGATAAGATAAAGCAAAAGCAATTAAATAAATTGACTATATATTGTTTTGAACGACAAAATGATCAAATGACTACATGTTTAGGTGTTGTAAATGTAAAAAGTGACATATTGGGATTGAGAATAGAAATACAAAAGGGAAAGAAAAGTATACCAGCAAAATGGGTCTTTGGATGATTTCAGTACTTTAACCCACGGATCAATATCTTACAACTAACCATCATCTGCAATTCTTGAAGCATCTGTGCCAATTTTGAGTTGAGATGTAACACCTCCACCTTTTGCAAGGTAGTCAAACTCCATAGTTCCGGAGGTAGCATGGTCAAACAATTGCATCCTCTGATAACCAAATATTTAAGGCATGGCATTGCACCTCTCTCCTGTTTCCATTCTTTAACTTATTCCAAACTTCGCAATTTAAGGACTTCAAGTCTAGGAAATGAATCTCCAAAGATGTGCAGATCGATAATATCGCTGCACCATTTTATTTTCAGTATCCGAAGATTGGGAAGGTTTCCAAGCACTGTCATGCCACCACCGACTCTTAACCGAACATTGTGTAAGGTTAGTTGGGTGATTGTCAATGGAAATGAACTTGAATCATTAGGAAGCATTGGGAATTACTTGATTCTCAATATTTGAAGATAACGTAAACGATGGAGGCCCTCCAAATAATCTACTGCTTTGGTTTCACTCTCAAAATTCCTCCTCATGCAAATAAATTGTATTCTTAGTTCCCTTACAAAAAGAAACTTGTCAAGTGCGACAGGAAAATTTTCCTCTTCATCACAGCAAAGTGTTGCAGTAGGTGCTATGGATCTGAAGGATTTCTGGCCAATCAGTTTGGTGGGGGGGTTTATAAAATCATTTCTAAAGTTTTAGCTAACAGACTCAGGTCGGTGCTGGGAAAACTTATCTCCAATTCACAAAATGCTTTCATTGGTGGTCGACAGATACTGGACGCAGTGCTTATTGCAAATGAGTGTTTGGATAGTCGGATTAGATCGGGGGAACCTGGGGTGTTGTGCAAATTGATTTGGAGAAGGCGTATGATCACGTGAACTGGGATTTCTTGTTCTATTTGTTAAAATGGTGTGGATTTGGGGATAGATGGGGAGATTGGATCAAGTGATGTATTTCTTCGGTGCATTTTTACATTCTTGTGAATGGCACACCCTCGGGGTTCTTTTCTAGCTCTTGTGGTTTGAGACAAGGGGATTCGTTATCTCCACTTCTGTTTGTGGTAGTTATGGAGGCTTTGAGTCGGATGTTAACTGCGACTATGGATCATGGCTTACTGACAAGGTTCTCGGTTAGGGCTCGAAATCATGAAGTTTTGGCAGTGTCCCACTTATTGTTTGCGGATGATACGCTGATTTTTTGTGGGGCCAATTCTGAGCATTTTCGATATCTGCGATGTATCTTTTTATGCTTTGAGTTAGTTTCGGGGTTGAAGATCAATTTAGGAAAATCGGAGATTGTTCCTATAGGTGAAGTGGATAATATAGCAGTTCTGGCCAATCTTCTTGGGTGTAGAATTTCTTCGCTGCCAATGAAATATTTGGGTTTGCCGTTGGGTGCTTCCTTTAAAGCCACGTCTATCTGGAATGGTGTTATTGAAACAATGGAACGGCGTTTGGCTGGTTGGAAGAAAATTTATCTCTCAAAAGTTGGTAGTTTGACATTGATAAGGAGTACTCTTTCCAATTTGCCTACGTATTATATNCTGAGCATTTTCGATATCTGCGATGTATCTTTTTATGCTTTGAGTTAGTTTCGGGGTTGAAGATCAATTTAGGAAAATCGGAGATTGTTCCTATAGGTGAAGTGGATAATATAGCAGTTCTGGCCAATCTTCTTGGGTGTAGAATTTCTTCGCTGCCAATGAAATATTTGGGTTTGCCGTTGGGTGCTTCCTTTAAAGCCACGTCTATCTGGAATGGTGTTATTGAAACAATGGAACGGCGTTTGGCTGGTTGGAAGAAAATTTATCTCTCAAAAGTTGGTAGTTTGACATTGATAAGGAGTACTCTTTCCAATTTGCCTACGTATTATATGTCTCTTTTTCCTATCCTAGTGGGCGTGGCTAATAGGCTGGAAAGACTTCAAAGGGATTTTCTATAGGGTGGTATTGGGGATGAGTTCAAATTTCATTTAGTGAATTGGGAGACAATTTGCAGTCCATTAAAATCAGGTGGTTTGGGTGTTAGAAATTTGTTACAATTCAATCGAGCTCTTTTGGGGAAGTGGCTGTAGCGTTATGCTATGGATAGAGACGCTTTGTGGAGATTGGTGGTTGACACTAAGTATAATAGTTGAAGGGGTGGTTGGTGTTCTGAGGAGGTTGGTGGGTTGCATGGAGTTGGTGTTTGGAAGCATATCAGGAGGGGCAAGGATGAGTTCTTAGCTTTATCCCGTTTTGATGTGGGATTTGGGTCTAAAGTTAGTTTTTGGCATGATTTGTGGTGTGGGGACAAGCTATTGAAGATTTCTTATCCTACTCTTTTTAGTATTGCTCAAGAAGCTATTGCCGCGGATCACATGCAGTATCAAGATGGGAGACTGCAGTGGAATGTTATTTTTACGAGGCCAGTTCAGGATTGGAAGATGAAGATGGTCTTATCTTTTTTTGAGCAGTTGTACTTTCTCACTCTCAGGCAGGGAGAGGATGATAGGATGATTTGGAGCTTTTCCAAAAAAGGTATTTTTAAGGTTAAGTCTTTTTATACAAGGCTTATTACTCGGGAATGTCTGCCTTTTCCATGGAAGAGTATTTGGAGAGTTAAAACTCCTGCGCGGGTGACATTTTTTGTGTGGATAGCAGTGCTTGAAAAATTTTTGACGATGAACAATTTGCGTAAGCGAAATGCTATGGTGGTGGAGTAGTGCTGTTTGTGTAAGAAGAGTGAAGAATCTTTTGACCATTTATTGTTGCATTGTGAAGTTGCGCGTGACCTTTGGGTTTCTATTTATAAGTTGTTTGGAGTTATTTGGGTCATGCCTAGATAGGTGATTGACGTTTTGAATAGTTGGGGGGGTCAGGTTGGGTATGGCCCCGTGAGGGAAGTTTGAAAATTAGTTCTTTTGTGCCTTTGGTGGTGTTTGTGGCGGGAGAGGAATGCTCAGACCTTTGAAGATGTTGAGCTATCAGAGGCGGAGTTGTGCAAGTTTGTGCTTCACACTTTATACAGTTGGATGGTTGCCCATCACAGTCTTCTTTTTGCTAGTTTTGTAAATTTTTTGACATTCTGTCATTCTTTTTCGTTAAATTACGGGATTTTCTTTGTATACTTTCTGTGTATTAGAGTTGCGCCCCTCTGCGATTTATTTATATGATACGTTACTATTACTTATAAAAAAAAAAAGTGTTGCAGTGGAAAGCACTTGGAGGTTCCATAGAGCTTCATCCAAATGGTAAGGCGACGGCAGGATCCCTTTCAGATAAAGATTCCTTAATTGTTGCAACTTAAATATCCCAGTTACCGAATAAACCCCAATCCCAAAAATACTACCCTCTATGAAAAGCGTTTCCAAATTCATAAGGTTGCGAATGGAATCCGGAATAACCCTTATTGTAGTAGATAAATGTATCCTCAAGTACCTCAAGTGGATCGTTGTTTCTATGCTTTTGGGAAAGGAGTGGAGTTGTATACACTCGAAATTAAGCACCCGAATCAACTTGATGTTTTCGACAAACAAATTCCAGTCTGTACCTTCTTCATCGCCAAAGAAGAACAAAGAACAAGCACATTGAGGATCAGAGAAGTCAGGGAAAATGTATAGAGGAAAACTAGGATCAACATGGACAGATAGTCTGCGAGATTTGATCGGGAATGAAAGGTTACCATCTCTAAGTAGCTCAAGAAATTTGCTTTCCTTGCTCTCGAATATGCAAAGGTCTCGTAGAAGAATATGGCATTTCTTTACTCCTCCATCTGTTGTCCTGCTAGCCACTTGTATCAAACTTCAATCGATGAGCTCCTCCAAGTAGTCTTCGGCAACATCTTCAACACTTCTATTACCAGTGTGCTGTATGAATCCCTCAGCTGTCCACAGGTGGATCAATTGCCTTACAGGGATCTCGAAGTCTTCTGGGTATACACCAAAATACAAAAAGCATGGTTTAAAGCGTAAAGGCAAGTTGGTGTTGCTTAAGGCCAATATGTCTTTGCAGATTGTATTAGCCTCAGTAAGGTACCAATTTACATTGCCAATTAATTTGGACCATGTTCGGGGTGTCTTCTCTTTGTTTGCTAAAACGCCCCCTAATACCACAATGAAAAGTGGTAAGCCACGACAATCATCTACGATTTTTCTCCCTAGAGTTTCCAGCTCAGGAGGACATGTTCCTCCTCGGAACACTTTCTTGTTAAAGAGTTTCCAACTTTCATCTTCGTCAAGAAATAGGAGAAAGTAGGGACGAGTAGAGCTTGCATGAGAAGCTACTTCTGTTATACGGCTGGTGATCAATATTCTGCTTCCATTCAAGTCATCTGAAAAAGCAGATCTTACCTCGTCCCAGACTTCAGTTTTCCAGATGTCGTCCATGACTATTCGGTACCTCTTTCTTCGCAAGCATTTGAACAATTGATATTTTAATTTTTTTACACCCATGCCTTCTAGTGTGCTCCATGGATCTGATATTTGCATACCCATTTCTTCTTCTAGCGTCCTACGCAGATCTGATATTTCCATCTGTTTCAAAATTTTAAGCAAGAGCTCTCTAGTTCTGAAAGCTTGACATACATGTGTTAGGAAATATAACTTATTTCCTCCAAGACCCGTGAGATGCAAATAATAAGAAGAAAGCAAAAATTAAATCAAAAGATTACACACGACACCAAGATTTAAGTGGTTCAGCTTAACAAGCCTACATCCACTGTTGGAGACGTTCCGGAGAATTCCACTTGATGGAATTCAAGTCAAGTGGGAGATTGTTGGCATTTGTGACTTGAATCAAGTCAAATTTGCTGCCTTGTAATCTTTCCAAGTTTGCTGCCTTGAAGTGGGTTGGTGGCTGCCTTGAAGTTGGTGGCTATTGCATCCTTTGATGACTTCTTACATGTGGGTTGGTGGCAATTGCATCCTTTGATGACTTCTTACATGTGGGTTGGTGGCTATTGCATCCTTTGATGACTTCTAACATGTGGGTTGCTAGGCTATAAAATGGCCTTGGCCATTCAGTTGTTTGATATCAAGAGTTGAGAGAAAAGGAGGAGTAGAGTAAGGACAGAGAAAGAAAGAGAGAAAGAGAGAGAGAGAAAAACTGATTCCTAAATCAGTTTCTGGAACCTCCGTCCAGACTTGATCAACGGCTCCGATCAACGAGCGTTGGTGGTCCGATTGAGCTGAAAATTGGTGGGCATGTTCATGACACGTGATCTTCATTGTGAACGGTGGAGATTGGATTCTGAGCATTCGGCACTGGTTTTCTGAGCCCGGACAGCATCCTCTATTTTTTGGGTGAGATCTCTCCTTACTTCTTGTAGAAGTTGACAAGTTCCAATTATTTAGTTCCTCTTGTGTGTGAGAGTGAACTTGGGTGTAATTGGGGTCCTTCGGGTTTGAGTATTTTTCTCTGTAATGCTCTTTGTACTCTACTCTCTTTGATAGTGAATTTCTCGGAACATCTCTCTCCTTT
>FXXK01002380.1:31944-42850 GCA_900184695.1 Betula pendula | reverse complement strand
GAATCTTTTTTTTTAAAAAAATAATATAAAATTATATAAACTGTTAGATGAACCAATTTTAAATCTTAACTATAAAATAGATATTATCCATTTAATTTGAAATCGAGTGAATCCATGTCCGTAGCTTTAAAATTGTAGAAAATCTTGATCAAAAAATGTTATAGATGAGATATGGCATTGATCTATAATGATTCAACTAGGGCGAAATTTCTTTCTAGTCTTTAAAAGCTTTTAGCTCTCTCTCTGTGTGTATATCGGTTCTCTAGATCATACTTTATATTTTGTAGTCAGATTAGTGATAGGCCTCAATATACTTAATTGTAAGTTAAAAATGAGAGACACAGTGATGGGTGAGTCCATCATGTATTATATAAATATATATTTTGTCACAAATCTATAATGTGTATTTTATATAACATGCATGCATGCTCCTTTTAATTGAGTTGGTCGCAATCGAACACGCCTATAGTGCGACTAAACTCAAATGCAATTTTAGATTATATGACAGTCCAAAGAACTGGCAATTGACAAGAAAAAAAGGAATCTAAAAAAATAAAAAATAAAAAAAAATGATCAGGTACTTTTTTAGAATCCTCAAGTTGCTCATACATTGATACAAGAAAAAACTTGAAGTCACTACAGTGACAAAATTATTGCAACCTAAATAGTTATTACATACATCCAAGTTTACATACAATTATTCTAATTCTGAGATGACCTCCAACTCATGGTTTAGACGTTTTGTAGGTATAGTTGCATTAATTTTTATGGGGCCTGCAGAAGCAAAGGGATTAGGAGGCATAGTTAATTTATCTTCTTCTCCTTCCAACATTTGAACCACATCTTTTATGGAAGGACGATCAACTGGGTGCCATTGGATGCACCAAAGTCCTACAATTCCAAGTTTCTTTGCAATTTTAGCGTCTCCATCATCCTCAACAAATATTCGTATGTCTTCTTTTTGTTCTAAGAAATTGTAGATCCATTCTGGGAAGTAGATTTGGCTAGTGATATCAACTGTAACGTCAACATTTTTCCTTCCTCCAACTATTTCAAGTAACAATATTCCAAAGCTATAAACATCTGCTTTAGAAGACACATTTCCAAAATTTCTAGAGAACACTTCGGGCGCAATGTAACCCATAGTTCCCCTGACCGTGGTCATGGACACTGCACTTTGATCCTTTGAACACAACTTGGCAAGTCCAAAATCAGATATTTTTGGATTGAAGTTCTGGTCTAGCAAAACATTGTGAGGTTTGATATCGAAATGGAGGATTCGTTGGTCACATCCTTGGTGAAGATATTCAATTCCTTTTGCTATGCCAAGAGCAATATCTTGCCGCTTATCCCAATTAAAGATACAATTCTTGGTATCCGTTGAAGATATGAGTTTCTCTAGTGAATCATTTGGTAAGAAATCATAAACTAGAGCTCGTCTAAATCCATCAGCACAAAAGCCAACCAAGCGAACAACGTTTACATGATGGATCGTACCCATTGTTCCTACTTCATTTATGAATTCTTCCCCATTTCCCTTGGAAGTTTTCAGGATCTTCACTGCAACATGAACTTCATGGGAAAGCTTTCCTTTGAATACTGTTCCATATGCTCCTTCACCTAACTTGTCAGTAAATTGATTTGTAATCCTTTTAATATCGGCATACAAGTATCTCGTGGGTTTGAAATTTCTGTAATCTTCCAAAAACTTTTCGATCTTCGCTTGATGTTCTTTTTCTACTTTATCATAAGTATAAAAAGAGTAGAGAGCAAAGATAGCTAGCACTAGTAATGGAAATGAACCTAAGGTGATACCTGCATAATAAACATTTGTGAATCAATAACTACCATCTCCACAATAAGATCGAAGAATTTCAAATAGGCAATAGATGGCTCACCCGTAATAGCTGACTTGGATAATGCACCTGTCAAAGATTTAACACAATAAGCTTCTCATTAATGAACATTTCAAAACATAAATAAATAATTGTTCGCCTAAATTTCTTACATATATAATAGCTAAGTTATATTGAAGTCAGACATTGTGTCCAAGTTGTAGGCTTCAAAGAGCTAGGACTAAACGTGCTGTGCAGTGATTTTTCCTGATCAGTTAACATGTGTATGCTAATCTTTGTAAGTAAATGCATCTTTTTTAAGTACTCAAAGAAATGGGTGAGAAGAAAAATTGAAATTGAAAACAGGACCGACGCTCCCTGATTGGCCACTCATAGATTTTTTAGTAGAAAGCTTAATTTTAAGCTTCTAAAAGACGTAGAGCTGACAGAATTTACCCATCACCCAGTATTTTGCTGGTTTTGGTTAGTTGACCCTTCATTCTTTCTCCAACCCAAATATGTATAAAAACATTAAATCTGGTACTTTTTGGTGAGTTTTGCTCGAGTTTGTAGCTAAAATAGTACCACAATAAATGTAGGTTGTTTCTCCAACTAGAAACACAGATTTGTGAACTTTACGTACCGTACTTCACCACAAGAAGCAGCAGGATACCATGTTTCTGGTTTTTATCGCATAGAGGGGTTCCGACAAGGATTTTTTGTTAATGGGTTGTTCGAATTTCACAAAAAAATCGTGTAATTTAAGAGGGGAGTTTCGACAATTAGTTGGAAGAACTACATGGCCTAATAAAATGCTTTAGCAACACATGCCTTTCAGCTCACTGGTTAAGTACAGAGGTGGAAATTAATTAATTGGATAGATAGAATACCTTTAGTATGTATAGAAATGCACTGAATTCCTGATCCACTGCTATTACTCTTCATACATCTCTTGCCTTTCCGTACTTCACAGTATCTACAATCTGGAGTGGACCACTTCAATTCAAGAATTTTATCATGATAGTATATTATACTTTCTGGAATCGATCGAAGAGTATACAACTTTGTGCAAGATGCGAGGTATGCCCTGATGAGTGTATTAGAATAGACGGAATAAACTTGGTAGGTAGGGCCACTAAGACAAGAGATCGGATCAAAATACTCTATTTCTCTTGGGGAACAATTGAATAAGGTATAGTTGCCTAGTTCATCATAAAAGTAACGGAACTTGAATTGGAAAGGGGAGGAAGATAAATTGAGTCCCCGAAGCTGCCTTGGGAAGCAATGATCTTGATCATATAATTGAATTACCTGAGATTTGTAGTCAATCTTTTTCACAAAGAGCTGCACTGAAATCGGCAGCTCGAGCATCGTATGTTTTTTATCAATGCAGGAGAGAGTAAACCCAGGATACCCACAGTGCTCTGGCTGGCTGCTAAGTCGGAAAGGAAATCGGATGGCTGGGCCATGGCCACCACACCGTAATTGATCATCACACCCATTTTGGGCTTCTCCAAGGACTATGGTGAAAGCCAGAAACAAGAACAAGTATGAGACTACCATTTCTAAGCAAAAATCCATCTCTCTGCTCCGAGGAATGAGTTTGAGCATCTTAAAAGTCTTTTCAAACGATTACCTCTCGCTTTGTTCAAGTGAATTTCGGGTCCCTCTCGTGGACTTGGGATATGTGGTGGTGGTGATTTCTACGGCTTTTAAAAGTCTTTTACGCCTAAATTCCAATATGTGACGTATGTGCTTACGCCTACATATGCATATATTATTTGCTTTGTCCACAGCTGTGGAAGCTCTCATAATCCTTTCTCTCTCTCTATCCATGGCAAGAGGAATGCTCTTCCCTGCCGGACTCATGGTCCTTATTGTAGTTCATCAAGCTTGCAGTGCCAACGAAAGTAAGCCTCCATGTCCTCCTTCTTCCTGCGGCATCCACAACATAAGCTATCCTTTTCGGTTAGAGAGCGATCCAAAAAATTGTGGCGATCAAATGTATAGTCTGTCATGTGAGAACGACCAAACACTAGTGTTATACTTATATGATGGAAGATACTATGTACAAGAAATCAATTACAGTGACTATACAATCCGAGTTGTAGACCCAGGTATTTTAAACGCTATTGACCCATTCATCGCTCGTTATCTTCTTGACGAAACTAATTTCAGTTCAGGGGATCCATATCTACCATATCAGTATGACTCATATACGAATACCACAGTATTCGTGAACTGTGAAAAGCCATTGAATTCTGGGATGTATTTGGACATTTCTACTTGCTTTAAGAATGGAGTATATTCTTCCCATCCCAAGAGGTATACATATGTTCTATTCTCGAGCACGCCAGAGGATTTGGAGGACTTGTGCCAAGTAGAGCAAGTATCTCTCACATCGTGGTCACATCAGTATGGTGATGACATCAGAAATAATTCCTGTACAGACATCTACAATGAATTGTTACGGGGTTTTGAGCTTTACTGGTATCTACCTTATTGTGGAAGCTGCAGATCATATGACGATTGTGGCTTCGATGACGCGAACAATATTATTTGCTATGGAAATGGTGCGTAAAAGTATGCATGCGAGAAAAAATACATAACACTTGCAATTCCTAATGAAATATCTTACATGTTGACCATTATTTTGATTTTCGTAATTCTTGGATTTCTCACTCTGACCACTAACCTGACTTCATTTTTCATTACAAGTTTCCAAAGTCTGATTTTATTCTTTTCTTTGTAGGGGCGGGATTGTTACTTAAACTACTTCTGAGATGTGGCAGAGGTGAGTTTCTATCTCAAAAAGTTGTTTGTCGAATAATATAGAATGGCGGAATGACATCCAATAGGATGAGTTGTACCAATGGCTGGTCTCAAACTTTCAGGTTTTGTTCAGATCTCAGAAACAATTAATGACGCAAATGAAAGCAGGATATCAATTTTCTTCTGGAATTAGAATTATCTTCGTCTCTTGAATAAAAAAATTTCCTGCCATGCTAGCTAGTCATTGTTTCTGAGATAATAAAGCGTTAATATTTGTTAAATTACCGATTATATCAAAAGAATGAATTTTAATTATTTAATTAATACTTAAACACTTTTTCTCACGTATGAAATCAAACAACACGTGAAATATTTTAATTAAAATTATGGGTAAATGTGAGAGAGTTAGGTGAGGGTAAATGTGAGAGTCAAAGTTCAAACTCATGACCTTTACTCTAATACCATATTAAATCACTATTTATCTTAGAAATTTAAGCAGATAGGAATGTGTGAATTTATTCATTTAATTAATTTCTAACACTCTCCGTCACGTATAAGCTCAATTTCTTCCTCAACAAATGAGAGTCAACACGCAGAATATTTAACATGGTATTAAAGCAAAGATCATAAGTTGAACCTTGACTTTGTGTTCACATTTTATTTTAATTAAATATTTCGTATGTTGGGTCTCATAAATTAAAGGGAAAGTTTGAGCCCACATATAAGAGGGCGTGTGTGAATATAAACTAAATAATTAAATTTATGACTTCCTATTAGCTTAAATTTTTGAAATAAGTGATGATTAATTTAACAGTATTCTATACATTTATGTGTCAATGAGCTTTAGATCAAATAATACTTCTTTTGTAGTAAGGTAGAGGGTGCAGTTGCGCGTATGTATATATAAGGTTTTTCCATTAAGTATGCTGTGTACTTCCAATAAAAATAAAAAATAATAAAAAAAAGATTATATGCATGTCTGCAAATCAATTCTACTGTAGAAACCTTGTTTACCCGCCTCAACGGGCAAATTATATATATATACAACCCCAGCTCTAGTCAGCTGAAGCACGTACATTGAGACAGCATAAAATTGAACTCAACCAAATTTAAAGCCCAGACTAGAGTAGAGGTTTATAAAGTCGTTTATATTCCTTGTTTGGCATGGCCTAAGGGGAAATTAAGTTGTTTATGCAGGCCATACACTTTTTTAATTATTTTAAGTCACATTTTCTATTAATTAATAATTAAGTTCATCTTTTTTGTAGCTATTGAAGCTGTTATCAAACTACTAGTGAAGTGGAAAATAAGTAAGAACCTATCTCTTTCTTAGATTATGAAGCACGATATAATTAATTTCAATGTGCAGACAAGATAAAATATCAATGACATTTACATGAAAAGGATAACAAATACTGTGCTTAACTAATTACCAGGGTTTAGGAAGGCAATTAGTTATAAGTACTTGTAACGTTATTTCCAACTAAAAAAAAAATGCCGACTTTTAATTTCAAGTTTCCAAACGCTGATGTCATTCTTTTCTTTGTCAAAGCAGGAAACAAATTAGGGATTCCTTTTTTAACTGATGGGAGATCTGAATATGACAGCAAAATTGGTAAGGTTTCTATCTAAAAAGTATTTTGAAGGATAATATAGAATAGCACAATGAAGTCGAATTGGATGAGTTATGGCAGATAGGGGTGTAAATGCTAACGAATAATAACCGTCCGCATTTATTATTCACATGCTATTTATAATTTATAATTATTTTAATATATATTATATAATTTATTAACCACGCTGGAATGTGAAATAAATATGGATTTCATTTAATTTATTAACCACATTGGTATTAATTACTCTAATTTATTAATTTCGTATGTTTGTATTTTTTTGGATAAACCTATCCTAGGGTGTTTGTATTTTGCTTATTATTTTTATGTTTGAATGTGAAATAGATATGAATTTCATTTAAAATAAAAACATTTGAGCTAAAAAAAAACACTAAAAACAGGTCTAAACTATTTTTAAAATCGTTTGAAATAGACCCAAATAGAAATTCAAAGAAGACTCAAAAAGCTAATTATCTCAAATGCGGATATCGGATGATATTCGAAGTTAATAACTGCAATAATTGTGCGGATGCGGATAATAATTGCACGATGCGGATGCGGATGCGGATGTAAATACTTAAAAGTGATAACTGCATTTTGCAAATGCAAATATTGCAAATAATTACCGCATTCACATCTGCATTTACAGCTCTAATGGCAGATGATGACCCAAATAGAGGAAAAACCATGTGCTTGGGCAATGGTTGATCTCAAACTTTTAGGTTTTGTTTAGATCACATAAGGAACAATATTACCAAACTGAAACCTCATTTTCGAGCCTTAATTGGCAAATTATTCGCCCCATCTAAAGGTTACCTCAATCCAGCACATTGAGAAACCATAGAAATTAGAATAGTGTGGCTGCTTCTACACATGCATCTCCTTCATCACCAAGTGGTCATTAATTTAGGGGCCTTAGTTATAAAGTTGAGCTGAACCCAGTTTCAAGGCCAGCTATTATATATAAAGTAGAGGTTTATAAATTTTTTCATATTCCTTCTTAAACATGATCGAAGGGGAAAGTTGTTTATCCATGAGTTTTCTTTGGTCTTACACTTTCCCAATATTTAAGTCACTTTCCGGATTAATTAATTAATTTACATATTTCTATATTATTTCTTGCAGAAATTTTGAAGACGATTGGGACCATATTATACTTCGTCGGTAAGAACCTCTCTTCTCTCTCTCTCTCTCTTTAATTTTTTTTTTCCTTTTCAAGAGATAATTCTATATTGTGAAGATAAGATGAAAATGTTAATGAACTTTGCATAAAAATGATAACCGGCCAGTATTGTGCCTAATTACTAGGAATTTGATATCCCAATGTTTCAAATTTTGCAATGTCCTTCCAATCTACGACTGAGGTCGCTCGTCTTTCGTGATCTAAAATGACAAAAATATCTGTCCATATAAATTTAGAAAAAATAAAAATTAAAAAATGACAAAAAATCAGAAAAATAAAACATACAAAATTCGGGAAAAGAAGAGAGGATATTGCAATTTTTTTTGGAGTTTAAAGAAGATAATTGACTTTTTGCCAAAAAAGAATGCTGACAAGGCAGCTACTATAGTTTTTTCTTATATTTATTTTGGTGATTTTTCCTCCATAGGACTATACTCTTTACCAAAGATTGTACTTGGGACTCCATGCGTGATTGCGTTTTTGATATATAAATGGCGTAGGAGGCATTTATCAATGTATGATGTTGTTGAAGAATTTCTGCAAAGCCACAATAATCTCATGCCAATAAGGTACTCTTATTCCGAAATTAAGAAGATGACCAAAAATTTAAAGGACAAATTAGGTGAAGGAGGCTATGGCATTGTATTTAAAGGAACGCTTCGAAGTGGTCGTCTTGCGGCTATAAAGATGTTAAGCAAGTCCAATGCAAATGGACAAGATTTTATCAGCGAAGTTGCAACCATTGGAAGGATTCACCATGTTAATGTAGTGCAACTCATTGGCTTTTGTGTTGAAGGATCAAAACGGGCTCTTGTATACGAGTTCATGCCTAATGGTTCCCTGAATAATTACATATTTTTGCCAGAAGTATGTATGCTCCTAAGCTATGATCAAATGTATAATATAGCTCTAGGAGTGGCTCGTGGGATTGAATATCTACATCAAGGATGTGACATGCAAATTTTACACTTTGATATCAAGCCTCACAACATTCTTCTTGATGAGAATTTTACACCCAAGGTTTCTGACTTTGGCTTAGCAAAATTATATCCAGTAAATGACAGCATTGTTTGTTTGACTGCTGCAAGAGGGACATTAGGATACATGGCTCCTGAGTTGTACTACAAAAACATTGGAGGCGTCTCATACAAAGCTGATGTTTATAGTTTTGGAATGTTATTGATGGAGATGGCGAGTAGAAGAAAGAATTGGAATGATTTTGCAGAACATTCAAGCCAAAAATACTTCCCTACTTGGGTCTATGACCAATTCCACGACGGAAACTACATAGAAATTGAAGACACCACAGAGGAGGAAAAGAAAATAGTTATGAAAATGATCATTGTTGCATTATGGTGTATACAGATGAAGCCTAGTGATCGTCCTTCAATGAACAAAGTCGTAAAAATGCTTGAAGGAGAAGTTGAATGCTTACAAATGCCTTCCAAGCCTTTCCTATCAACGGAGAGCCCCATAACAGATGTTGGAGAGACTTCGAATCAAAGTTGGTCATCAATTCAATCAGACGAATCAAGTCAATCAACACAATTTTAAATGCAAACTAATTTATATGAGACCGTTGAATTTCTTTCCCATTAAAGGGCGCAATTAGTTTTCTTATCTATATTTAATAGCACAAAGATGCTTGATATTTATGTGTGGTAAATAAGATCAGTTCCTTTGATTTATGATAACTTTCCTTATTACATATCCACCCCTTTTCTTCTCGACACCTCTTGCTCATATTCAATATTCCCTAAACCAATGATAGGTTTCATTGAGAAGGTATGGTGTTATTCTTCGTTTTGCATTAGTTATTCCCTGCTTTGCAAATTTCATTCAAATTGGAAACCATCGTTGTCATTTAGAGATACTATTGGTCACAATTCCTAAGTTTTTGTTTAAACGTTAAAGAGAATGAGCTAATCGATCGAGCCGTTGTTTTTTCAAGGCTTTTGGAAGTACAAAATTTAAAACAATGGTTAAATGTTTAAAGTCACTCTAGAAAGCTTTGGGTCTGATGTTGTGTGTCGGGTGTGATTGATTACATATGCTGTGACGGGGATTGAATTTTAGGTGGAGATGTTGAGAAACACCAAAAAAAGAAGGCATTACTTGGACTTTGATGATATTAGTTCATGCAATTGGGGTACCAAGAGAAGGCAATAGGTTTTGTATTCTGGATTGGTTTTCAGCTGTTAGGCTACCATCCTTGGTTAGCTCAAGCGCCGTTTTATCAGCTTGGGTCGGAATAGAATTGTTTTCTCTTGGCAACAAATTGCATTATTGGTTACTCCTAGTGGATGGCTTTTGCTTGTGTTGTGGTGTTGGTGGATATGGCAAATTGGGGCGAATGGATTGCTGATGATCAAGGAAATGCTCCACGGTATGTAGACTCAGAATGCATGGCTGTAGCTATCAGACGCGTATCATCTTCAAAGTAAAAGGCGTTAAGCGAAGTTCATCTTCTGAACTTCCTTTTGAAATCGAACAAAGTATCACTTTTTGGCCAAACGCCTTTAATCAGTGCTCAAGGCATATATGTCAAAATCTTCTGATTTGTGTGAAAGTGAAGACAATTATACCCACCATATCCGTGAAAACTACCTCTTGTTACATCCGTATGCACGGTCCACGTAATGAAGATGCTTGAAAGCTTTTGATGGGTGCTTGAGAAGAATTTTATTTCTTACAACATTGTCATAGTTAATGCTAAGATTTGAACTCTACCAAAAGCCTTAAGCTGCATCATGAAATCTAGAGGATACCAAAAATCGAGCCGAGAGCTTTCCATGGACCAATCAGATTTCAACTCGAATGAAATACAAATTGCCGATGTGCACAGTGCACAGAAAAATAAAGAAATAGAAAGATATATATACATAAACATCGTGCATATAACTATAGAGTATGAAATATCCTTACTTCACCAAAGTACATACTATTCCAAACATCTAAAGAAACGCCTTTTACAATCTGGAGAAAAGCAACACATCAATTCCAATAACCTTTGTGTTTGACGAGCATCAACAGAAGAAGACACATTTCATCATGCGCAGAGAACAAAGAAAAAAAAATGTGGTTTTTTTTTTGTTCCTAATTTATGAAACCTAGTAACTTTTCAAAAACTAGTGCTGCTTTTGGAATTGAAATTACTTCACGATGGAGGTTCTACAAGATGAAATTCTTTTGGTCTGAAATTAGGTGCATTGATTGTCATATTCTTTTTTCTAAATAACCGTGTCAAACTTTCACAAGAACAATTACAGTATGGTGAACCCTGTTTGCAGCTACTTGTCTAACCGAATGAACTCTCTAGTCGATTATTTGATAAACAAATTATAACTAGAGTTCATCTGAATCCTTTGATGCAAGATGGCAATCCAAAAAACCATATTAAATGGTGGATCTACCTACTTGTTCTCACTTCATTTATGAATTTTCTCGTTTTCTTGTAGTCGTTAAGATTTCCATTTGAACATGATTGTCATTGAAAAAGTTTT
>FXXK01002380.1:0-31919 GCA_900184695.1 Betula pendula | reverse complement strand
TATGGAAATCAAACAACACGTGAAATATTTTAATTAAAATTATGGGTAAATGTGAGAAGAGTTAGGTGAGGGTAAATGTGAGAGTCAAAGTTCAAACTCACGACCTCTACTTTAATACCATATTAAATCACAATTTATTTTAGAAATTTAAGCAGATAAAAATGTGTGATTATATTCATTTAATTAATTTCTAACACTCTCCGTTATGTATAAGCTCAATTTCTTCCTCAACAAATGAGAGTCAACACGCAGAATATTTAACATGGTATTAAAGCAAAGATCATAAGTTGAACCTTGACTTTGTGTCACATTTTATTTAATTAAATATTTCGTATGTTGGTCTTTATAATTAAAGGGAAAGTTTGAGCCTACATGTGTGAGAGGGAGTGTGAGAATATAAACTAAATGATTAAATTTATAATTTCCTATTAGCTTAAATTTTGAAATAAGTGATGATTAATTTAACAGTATTCTATACATTTATGTGTCAATGAGCTTTAGATCAAATAATACTTCTTTTGTAGTATGGTAGAAGGTGCAGTTGCGCGTATGTATATATAAGTCCCATTAAGTATGCGTGTTACTTACCAATAAAATAAAAAATAATAAAAAAGATTATATGCATGTCTGCAAATCAATTTACTGGTATAAACCTTGTTTACCCGCCTCAACGGGCAAATTATATATATATACAACCCAGCTCTAGTCAGCTGAAGCACGTACATTGAGACAGCATAAAATTGAACTCAACCAAATTTAAAGCCCAGACTAGAGTAGAGGTTTATAAAGTCGTTTTATTCCTTGTTTGGCATGGCCTAAGGGAATTAAGTTGTTTATGCAGGCCATACACTTTTTTAATTATTTTAAGTCAATTTTCTATTAATTAATAATTAAGTTCATCTTTTTTGTAGCTATTGAAAGCTGTTATCAAACTACTAGTGAAGTGGAAAAATAAGTAAACCTATCTCTTTTTAGATTATGAAGCACGATATAATTAATTTCAATGTGCAGACAAGATAAAATATCAATGACATTTACATGAAAAGGATAACAAATACTGTGCTTAACTAATTACCAGGGTTTAGGAAGGCAATTAGTTATAATACTTGTAACGTTATTTCACTAAAAAAAAAAAATGCCGACTTTAATTTCAAGTTTCCAAACGCTGATGTCATTCTTTTCTTTGTCAAAGCAGGAACAAATTAGGATTCCTTTTTTAACTGATGGGAGATCTGAATATGACAGCAAAAATTGGTAAAGTTTCTATCTAAAAAGTATTTTGAAGGATAATATAGAATAGCACAATGAAGTCGAATTGGATGAGTTATGGCAGATAGGGGTGTAAATGCTAACGAATAATAACCGTCCGCATTTATTATTCACATGCTATTTATAATTTATAATTATTTAATATATATTATATAATTTATTAACCACGCTGGAATGTGAAATAAATATGGATTTCATTTAATTTATTAACCACATTGGTATTAATTACTCTAATTTATTAATTTCGTATGTTTGTATTTTTTTGGATAAACCTATCCTAGGGTGTTTGTATTTTGCTTATATTTTTATGTTTGAATGTGAAATAGATATGAATTTCATTTAAAATAAAAACATTTGAGCTTAAAAAAACACTAAAAACAGGTCTAAACTATTTTTAAAATCGTTTGAAATAGACCCAAATAGAAATTCAAAGAAGACTCAAAAAGCTAATTATCTCAAATGCGGATATCGGATGATATTCGAAGTTAATAACTGAATAATTGTGCGGATGCGGATAATAATTGCACGATGCGGATGCGGATGCGGATGTAAATACTTAAAAGTGATAACTGCATTTTGCAAATGCAAATATTGCAAATAATTACCGCATTCACATCTGCATTTACAGCTCTAATGGCAGATGATGACCCAAATAGAGGGAAAACCATGTGCTTGGGCAATGGTTGATCTCAAACTTTTAGGTTTTGTTTAGATCACATAAGGAACAATATTACCAAACTGAAACCTCATTTTCGAGCCTTAATTGGCAAATTATTCGCCCCATCTAAAGGTTACCTCAATCCAGCACATTGAGAAACCATAGAAATTAGAATAGTGTGGCTGCTTCTACACATGCATCTCCTTCATCACCAAGTGGTCATTAATTTAGGGGCCTTAGTTATAAAGTTGAGCTGAACCCGTTTCAAGGCCAGCTATGTATATATAAAGTAGAGGTTTATAAATTTTTTCATATCCTTCTTAAACATGATCGAAGGGGAAAGTTGTTTATCCATGAGTTTTCTTTGGTCTTACACTTTCCCAATTATTTAAGTCACTTTCCGGATTAATTAATTAATTTACATATTTCTATATTATTTCTTGCAGAAATTTTGAAGAGACTATGGGGACCATATTATACTTCGTCGGTAAGAACCTCTCTCTCTCTCTCTCTCTCTCTTTAATTTTTTTTTTTCTTTCAAGAGATAATTCTATATTGTGAAGATAAGATGAAAATGTTAATGAACTTTGCATAAAAATGATAACCGGCCAGTATTGTGCCTAATTACTAGAATTTGATAATCCCAATGTTTCAAATTTGCAATGTCCTTCCAATCTACGACTGTGAGGTCGCTCGTCTTTCGTTGATCTAAAATGACAAAAATATCTGTCATATAAAAATTTAGAAAAAATAAAAATTAAAAAATGACAAAAAATCAGAAAAATAAAACATACAAAATTCGGGAAAAGAAGAAGAGGATATTGCAATTTTTTTGGTAGTTAAGAAGATAATTGTACTTTTGCCAAAAAAGAAATGCTGACAAGGCAGCTACATAGTTTTTTCTTATATTTATTTTGGTGATTTTCCTCCATAGGACTATACTCTTACCAAAGATTGTACTTGGGACTCCATGCGTGATTGCGTTTTTGATATATAAATGGCGTAGGAGGCATTTATCAATGTATGATGTTGTTGAAGAATTTCTGCAAAGCCACAATAATCTCATGCCAATAAGGTACTCTTATTCCGAATTAAGAAGATGACCAAAATTTAAAGGCAAATTAGGTGAAGGAGGCTATGGCATTGTATTTAAAGGAACGCTTCGAAGTGGTCGTCTTGCGGCTATAAAGATGTTAAGCAAGTCCAATGCAAATGGACAAGATTTTATCAGCGAAGTTGCAACCATTGGAAGGATTCACCATTGTAATGTAGTGCAACTCATTGGCTTTTGTGTTGAAGGATCAAAAGGGCTCTTGTATACGAGTTCATGCCTAATGGTTCCCTGAATAATTACATATTTTTGCCAGAAGTATGTATGCTCCTAAGCTATGTCAAATGTATAATATAGCTCTAGGAGTGGCTCGTGGGTTGAATATCTACATCAAGGATGTGACATGCAAATTTTACACTTTGATATCAAGCCTCACAACATTCTTCTTGATGAGAATTTTACACCCAAGGTTTCTGACTTTGGCTTAGCAAAATTATATCCAGTAAATGACAGCATTGTTTGTTTGACTGCTGCCAAGAGGACATTAGGATACATGGCTCCTGAGTTGTACTACAAAAACATTGGAGGCGTCTCATACAAAGCTGATGTTTATAGTTTTGGAATGTTATTGATGGAGATGGCGAGTAGAAGAAAGAATTGGAATGATTTTGCAGAAACATTCAAGCCAAAAATACTTCCCTACTTGGGCTTATGACCAATTCCACGACGGAAACTACATAGAAATTGAAGACACCACAGAGGAGGAAAAGAAAATAGTTATGAAAATGATCATTGTTGCATTATGGTGTATACAGATGAAGCCTAGTGATCGTCCTTCAATGAACAAAGTCGTAAAAATGCTTGAAGGAGAAGTTGAATGCTTACAAATGCCTTCCAAGCCTTTCTATCAACGGAGAGCCCCATAACAGATGTTGAGAGACTTCGAATCAAAGTTGGTCATCAATTCAATCAGACAATCAAGTCATCAACACAATTTTAAATGCAAACTAATTATATTGAGACCGTTGAATTTCTTCCCATTAAAGGGCGCAATTAGTTTTCTTATCTATATTTAATAGCACAAAGATGCTTGATATTTATGTGGTAAATAAGATCAGTTCCTTTGATTTATGATTACTGCCTTGTTACATCATTTCTTTTTTGAACTCTATTTGCTCTCTGTTTCAGTTTGAGAAGGTATGGTGTTATTCTTCGTTTTGCATTAGTTATTCCCTGCTTTGCAAATTTGGCATTTCAAATTGGACCATCGTTGTCATTTAGAGATACTATTGGTCACAATTCCTAAGTTTTTGTTTTAAACGTTAAAGAGAATGAGCTAATTCTTGGGTTACTGTAGTGGGATTGGCTTTATTGCTTGTGTTGGTTGTTGTTTGGTGGACATGTATGCGAAGTGTGCGGTGAATGGATTTGTTGATGATTCAAGCCTTCAAGGAAAGTGCTCAATCGGATAGTAGATCAGAATGTCAGAGCATATATTCAAAGTGAAGGGCGTTATAAGGAAGTTTGAAACTTCTTTTTGAAATGAAATGATAGCATATATGCAAACTCTTTCTGATTGGTGTGTAAGTGAGCAATTATACCCACATAGTGAAACTACGTCTTACGCCAATTTGTCTTGAAATTCTCTTGTTAGCATGTATGTATGCACTATTAGCGATAGTCACGCTTCTTACCTACAAGGCAAGCTTCTCACAAATAAGGAGACAATTGCAGAATCACATATTAAAGATTCCCAAGCTGTCAATGATCTGAGTGCTGCTCAAGTTAATATCCCAGTTGTCCATGATGTGCGTGTTGCTCAAGGTGATGTTATTACATGAGACGCAAATGGCTATGTGTGTGCTGCTCAAGTTGGCGTTATTACAGGAGACCCAAACGGCTACTTGCCTTCAGTGCTATGTTATTTCCTTAAGCATATTTGGTTTCCATACTAGCGTGAATTTTTGAACAGGAATGATTTCCTTTCCTAACATGTTGTGTATTTTCCTTTCAAGCTATTCTCTGTACATGATAAATACAAACGAACACCCAATTGATTATTGGGCTGATTACAATAACTGTATTATTTTTTATTTTATGCACATCTGACATAATGGAAGATGCTTGGAAAGCTTTTGATGCTGCTTGAGAATAATTTTTTTTGGGAATTGGGCCTGAAAAGGTAAAAGCCCAAGTCCCACCTGTCGGCCCAGTCGGCAAAGAGAACCCCAGGCCCGCATAATGATGGCCGAAGTTTTATGGTTCGTCGCGCCCTTCGAGAGTCGTAGGAACTCTAGTTCGGTTCCTTAGCAAATAGCTGTAATGAACCTTGATGAAGAAATGGCAAGGTTCATTAAGACTTGCATTTAAGGAATCTAACCTCGAGTCTCACCCTTGCACATCTCCGAGACACGCCAGCTCTAGGGATGTGATTGATGTGACCTATAGGCTGAGGTTCAGACGCCGTGGACCAATGCCCGCCTAACATCTAGCATGACCCTGATTGGTCGGTACGGGTTAGGGAGAAAAAAAAAAAGAATGATCTAGGGCCCCACCGCATGGGGCTCATTGAATGAACCTCGGAAAGAACGTCTTCATATATAAAGGGAGAAAACTCGTCTATCAGGTAAGTAACACAACCAGAAATATACTAAGTCAATCTTGTTGGAGTTTATTCTCAGAACCGAATTGACTTAGGCATTGGAGCTATCCTCCGCCGGACACCCCCCGACAAGCTCTTGTGTCTGACTTTTCTTTGTTTGCAGAACCACGTGTCGTCGCATTCGAAAACTGTCCCAACAGTTTGGCGCCGTCTGTGGGAATGATTTCGTTCTTACTACAAACCAATCCGACAGTGATGAATATGGAGGATACTCCGCAGGGCCCTCCCGATAAGCAGGGAGAACGAGTAGAGCCCGGGACTTTTGTTCTGGAAACCCCTTATACGGACAAAGGAAAATCCACCAACTTCCAAACCCCGCTGGCGGGAACCACTTCCCAAACCCCAGAGACTCAAATGGAACGCATGGCCAGAGAAATAGAGGCTCTCAAACGTCAGAACACTTCCCTTACCCGTTAGCTTTACCCCAGCTCCTATGGGCTGGAGTTTGTAGAAGGGGAAGAGTTCTCTGAAGATAACGACGACGAAGAGACGAGCCTTGATGAAGAGGAAGCTGGAGGCGAAGAAGGCTTACGAGTAGAGAGTTATCGCGGTGGCGACCGCCAAAGAGGAGGAAGCCTCCTCAGAGAAGAGCCAGTTAGCCATCACAGACAGGAAAGACATGAAAATATGCAGGTAGCCAATCAGCGCCCGCCCGAAGGTTCGGGTGGAGATCGTCGACAGAATACAAACGACGAGCACCGTGCAAACGATAGACAACGCTGCCGCCGTTTTCTGGGAGGACCTCGTCCAGAAGGACGGGCCGGGAGTCGTTTGAACTTTGAGGATGGGAGCTTTCGAAACCATAGGGTAGGTTACTATCAGGCCAACCCTCCGCCTCTAGAAGGGGACGTGCACGCCTTGATTAGGAATCTGGAGGCCAAGTATGATGCAGTCCTTTGAGATATGGCAGGAAAACCATCCACGGTTGATTCCGTCATCCAAAACGCAGGTTCTGCCTTCACTCCGCGTGTCGTAAGGCACCCCGTCCCTGGAAGATTCAAAGTTAGCCTGTCGCGCGTTTCCTCTCACCTTGGAGGGTAGTGCTCAGGAATGGTTCGGGGGGTTACCTGCCGGTTCCATAGACAGTTTTGAGAGCTTAACCAAGATCTTCCTCATGCAGTTCCTCGCGGAGAAGAAACGCAAGAACATGTTGCAGTATATGCTTGCACTGAGGCAACGAGAAACCGAGTCCCTCAAAGATTATCTTCAGAGGTTTAACAAGGAGAGAGTAGCTGCAGAGGATATGTCGGAGAGTGTAGTTTTAACCGTAGCCCTCAATGGACTTTGGCACAAGGGACCCTTCACCCTCGAGTTGGCGAAAAAGACTCCAACAACCTTGCAGGAATTCATGGAGAAGGCTGAGGAGTTCATCAGTCAAGAGGAAATGATGAGAATGTATGCAGAGAGAGAAGCGAAGATAAAGGAGCCAGCCAAGAAGAAGGAATCCCACAAGGGAGAAGGAGCTTCCAGCCAGTGGAAAGGTTCAAAGAAAGGCTCAAAGCGGCCTGAGAAGGGCAAGCCCTTGACTGACCGAGAATTCAACTTCACTCCACTGAACACGAGTGTGGTGGAGGTATTCATGCAAATTCAGGACGACCCAGGTTTGAGACGGCCCGAAAAAATGAAGGCCCCTCTGGAGAAGCGGAACATGAACAAGTACTGTGATTATCATCAGGACCATGGCCATGAAACCAAAGATTGCATCTCTCTGCGGATAGAAATAGAGAAGATGATAAAATGGAGGAAGTTAGCCCGGTTTGTAGCGGCCAACCGGCACACGAAATATGATAAATCACGCACCGAGCACCGTTACCACGATGAAGCTCGGAGTTATGACGACCGCCGTCGTCCCGCCACTCCCCCCAATCGCAGAGGGAGCACAGATGATTACCGAGCTAATAGTGAAACAAGACGCCGCCGAGCTGATAGCGAAACAAGACGCTATGACGATCGTAATACCCGTCGGCGAGTAGAGCCCGCAAGGGGGCGGGAACCCATTGGGGAAATTCATACTATTGCTGGAGGCTTTACAGATGGTGGCTCCTCCAGCTCAGGAAGGCGAGCCTACGCCAGAAGGTTGCCCTCAGAAGAAGTGCTTTCCCTCGAACGACCTTCAAAAACACGTAGAACAAGGTTGGAAGCCATAGCGTTTTCTTCGAAAGACGAAGATGGCGTCTTTTACCCCCATGACGATGCGTTGGTAGTGACCATGATGATAGGAAATTATAACATACACCGTATTCTGGTTGATAACGGAAGTTCGGCTGACATTTTATTCCTTCCCGCTTTTGAGAAAATGAAGATCGAGCAGAAGCGAGTAGCTCCGGCTCCCATGCCTTTAGTGGGCTTCACAGGAGAAAAGGTGCTCCCGGTAGGGACGATCTCCCTTCCACTTACTGCGGATTCGGCACCCAGGAAAAAAACTGTTATGACCGATTTCTTAGTGGTTGACAGGCCGTCCGCTTACAATGCTATAGTGGGGAGACCGAGCATCAACAAGTTAATGGCGGTGACTTCCACTTACCACCTGAAGATGAAGTTCCCCACCGAACATGGAACGGGGATAGTGAAAGGAAATTAGAGGGAGGCCTGTCAATGTTATAATCTGAGTCTCAAAGAGCCTCGTGCCAAGGAGACTCTTCCTGTTAGCTTCGAAGTAAGAGACGAATGCACAATACAGAGGGGAGAGCCTGATGAAGAATTAGTTGAAGTCGCTATCGATGGCCCTGACAGTGTGGTGAAGATCGGATCGCAGCTGCCAGAGGAATCTAAAGCCAAGTCGTCGGAGTTCTTGAAGAATAATCTTGATGTATTTGCCTGGACACATGAAGATATGCCGGGCATCGACCCTGATATCATCTCGCACAGACTGAACATAGACCCCACCACAAAGCTGGTCAAACAGAAGAAGAGAAATTTCGCTCCTAAACGGAACAAAGCGATAGGCGAAGAAGTTGACAAGTTGATGGATGCGAATTTTATCAGGGAAGTCCATTACCCTGACTGGCTGGCCAATGTGGTGATGGTTAAAACGTCTACAGGCAAGTGGAGGATGTGCGTGGACTTCACCGACCTTAATAAGGCTTGTCCCAAAGACAGCTTCCCACTTCCAAGGATCGATCTCTTGATAGACTCTACTTCGGGCCACAACCTCTTGAGCTTTATGGATGCCTTTTCAGGCTATAACCAGATTCGGATGCACGAGTTTGACCAAGAGGCGACCTCCTTCATTACGGATCGCAGATTGTATTGCTATAAGGTGATGCCCTTCGGATTAAAGAATGCCGGAGCAACCTATCAGCGCTTGGTAAACGCAATGTTCAAAGACCAGATAAGAAGAAACGTGGAAGTGTACGTGGACGACGTGTTGGTGAAGAGCTTAAAGTCCGAAGATCACTTGTCAGACCTTGAGGAAACGTTCGGTGTTTTGAGGCGTTATAGGATGAGGCTTAATCCTGCCAAATGTGCTTTCGGCGTATCTTCAGGGAAGTTCATGGGCTTTATGGTCTCGCATCGAGGCATCGAGGCTAACCCTAAGAAGATAAAGGTTGTCCTGGAGATGAAATTCCCCTAGAACACGAAGCAACTCCAACGGCTCACCGGACGGATAGCGGCCCTTAACAGATGCATCTCCAGATCCACAAATAAATGCTTACCTTTATTCAAGATCTTGAAGAAGGCTTTTGTTTGGGGAGAAGAGTATGAAGAGCCTTTTCAACAATTGAAGAGCTACCTGGTCAGTCCCCGCTCCTTAGCCGAACGTAGGAGGGTGAGCCACTTTACATTTACCTTGCAGTATCCGATTCGGCCGTTAGCTCAACTTTAATCAGAGAAGACCAAGGGGTTCAAAAACCCTTGTATTATACCAGCAGGGCCCTCCGAGGCACAGAAACTAGATATCCGCAGATCGAGAAACTGGCCTTTGCATTGGTAACCTCGACAAGAAAATTGAGGCCGTACTTTCAAGCCCACGCGGTTTGGGTGCTAACCGACCATCCTTTGAAGAAAGTGTTGTTCAAGCCCGATACTTCGGGACGCCTAGTGAACTGGGCGGTGGAGTTGGGCGAATTTGTTATCGAGTATTTTCCCAGAGCAGCTGTTAAGGGCCAAGCAATGACCGATTTCATTGCAGAATTCACAAACCCTCAAAAGCTGCTGCCAGGATACGCTTAAAAGCTTCTAAGTATACAGTCATCGACGAATCTATCTACCGTCGGGGCCAAACTTTACCACTCCTCAGGTGTTTGTCCCAGGATGAGGCTGACTATGCCCTGAAGGAAATCCATGAAGGAACATGTGGCAGTCATTCCGGAGGGCGCATCCTTGCTCACAAGGCCATCAGGGCTGGATATTACTAGCCTAAGATGTACTAGCAATCCATGGAAATGGTGAAAGCCTGCGACAAATGTCAGAAATTCACCAACAACCAGAAGAATCCACCTAAAGAGCTCACCCTCATCGCCTCGCCGTGGCCTTTTTCCATGTGGGGGGTAGATATTGTTGGCCCCCTTCCACCCGAAAAAGGAGATGTTAAGTTTGTGGTAGTGACAGTCGATTACTTCACTAAGTGGGTAGAAACAGAAGTCCTCGTCCACATTACCTCTCAGAACATTATCAGGTTCCTTTGGAGGTCAGTGGTCTGCAGATACGGACTTCCCCACGCCTTCGTTACAGATAATGGGAAACAGTTCGACTGTCAGGCGTTTCGAGAGTGGTGCGATGACCTCAAAATCAGGAACTACTTCTCTTCACCAGGGCACCCGCAAGCTAATGGACAAGTGGAAGCCACCAACAAGACCATCTTCAAGATCCTAAAGAAGAGACTTGAAGACATGAAGGGCGCATGGGCAGAACAGCTCCACGGGGTACTGTGGGCCTACCGAACCACCAGAAGAACCCCTACGGGGGACACCCCTTTTGGCCTAGCTTTCGGGTTGGAAGCAGTCATTTTAGTCGAGACAAATCTGACGAGCCTCCGTGTCCAGAAATATGATCCCGAACTCAATAACGAAGGGCTGAAGCTGCCACTGGACCTCCTAGAAGAGAGACGAGACCGAGCCGAGACTGTAATGGCTTCGTACCTCCACAAGGCGGCCTAATATTTCAACCAAAGAGTGAAGCCTCTAAAGTTCAAGATTGGTTACTGGGTGCTTAGAAAGGTGACTTTGGCGACCAAGGAGCACACGGATGGAAAGCTAGCACCAAACTGGGAGGGGCCCTACAAAGTCGTAGAGTGCAACAGACTAGGTGCTTACCACCTTGAGACTGCGGAAGGAAGGAGACTGCCCCACCCCTGGAACGCAGAACACTTAAAAAGATATTATCAGTAATCCCTTGTACTTTTAAGTTATGTTTTACTCACTAATGAAGATCGCTTGTTTCCACCTTTCTTTTTTTCTCTGTGTGTACATGAAGGACATAGGAAAACGTAAAAGGGGGCTGGATGCCTCTCGTAGCAATCCGACCTCCTACGGCTTCTCTGACTTCTTGGAGCTCAAGCTTGAAGATTGAGAATCTGTGCTCTAGTCACAGAGGTCTTAACCTCTTGGCGCACGAGTCTGACATTAAGAATCAGTGTTCTAGTCACAGAGGTCTTAACCTCTTGGCGCATGAGCCTGACATTAAGAATCAGTGTTTTAGTCACAGAGGTCTTAACCTCTTGGCGCACGAACCTGACATTAAGAATCAGTGTTCTAGTCACAGAGGTTTTAACCTCTTGGCGCACGAACCTGACATGTTGAGCCGGGGTACAAAGCTTAAAGATGAAAGGTCGGTGTCCCAGCCCTGAAGGATCGCAACCCTCTTGGCGTATGAACTCGGCATGCTCAAACCAAAACCAATCTCGAGACCAACTCCCCCGAAGCTCAAGCTTGAAGATTGAGAATCAGTGTTCTAGTCATAGAGGTCTCAACCTCTTTAGCGCACAAACCTGACATAAGAATCAGTGTTCAAGTCACAGAGATCTTAACCTCTTGCGCCACGAACCTGACATTGAGAATCAGTGTTCTAGTCACAGAGGTCTTAACCTCTTGGCGCATGAACCTGACATGATGAACCAAAGTGGGAAGCTTAGAGAACAAAAGGCCGACATTCCAACATGAAGGTTCGGTACCTCTTCGGTCGCAAACCTAACACATAAGCGAAAAAAAGGTCCCATAAAGCGTGCAAGCTAACAAACCCTGACTACAGCGCATATGGGCAAAACGAGGTAAAAAAAAAAAACCTTGTTACTTCGTACTGCCCTTAATAGTGTGAATGAATGTTGCGTTTAGATGGTGTTTAACAAAGAAAAACATCACAACAAACTTCATTCACTCTAAAAGAAAAGGGAGGGGGGGGGGGGGGGGGGGGAAGATACATAGCAAGATAGTTACACAAGAGCAAGGCATTTGAATATCTTCCTTTCAAAAAAAAAAAAGAACAAACAACAAAAACGAAGAATATGCCTAAACAAGGGCAACAATACGACCTAATTACGGGTCACCGACCCTTACAAAAAGCAAGAACACAACCTCTGCCTTAGTCATCGTCAGACGAAGTGTTACAGCGGAATGCAGACCCTTCACCCAAATTCGGGCGCTAATTCCTGACGCCGAGCGCGTAGCCTCTCGCGCAGGGGAGCGAGTTGCCCTTGGAGGCGGCTGATCTCCGCTTCCATGCAAGCGACCTGATTTTCCAAACGACCAAGTCTTCTTCCTTGGTAGAAGTCAAGGTTCCTTGTTTGATCGAGTGCAGCGGCAGCCCTAACCCGCTCCCTGCTAGGCCCCGCTGCCGAAAAGGCATTAAGAGCCTCCCTCTCCTCAACTAAGTGGAAAGCTCCGCCCATGTCAGGAGAAGGAGGACCATCGTCATCCTCCGCAACCCTGTCGCCGCCAACGTCAGCAGCATGGTTCTCCACCTCACCCGTCGGGTCTGGCAGAGCTTCCACTTCCTCCTCTTCTGGGGGACTGGGCACCATGCCCGGGATGAAGAAGGGGTCACTCTCTGAGTGATCGGACGATTCTGAAAAGCGGTTGACGGACGAAGAGTTCGAAATCAGAATCCTCCCAACCAGTGCTGGGGGGTTGGTTCTCGTAACCCCAAACTGGTCTCGGAGCCGATTGCTCTGACGAGAACCCGGCGGAGGTTGGGGAGCCGGAATCCTTCGTGGTCCTCTCCTGCGCGCATTGTCGTCCATTACATCAAGCTTCAAAAGCAAGAAGACAGAATGCTTGTGTTGTATGAAGAAAATAAAGTGCGATGATGAAGAAACAGGATGCAGAACACCCCCTTAAATAGGCGTGCTGAGCTTAGAACGCCTAAGAGGTGCGTCTCTTGGAAAACCCCACCATCATTTATTGCGCAACCTGCCACCACCAATGCCTCAGATAAGACCCTTCCAATTCCCAAAAAGGGATAGCAAAACAAAGTTTCGTTCTGGTAAAGTGCGAAACAGCTCGGGTAATACCCTGAACCGCACTGGCCAAGACTTAAAAATAAAAAATAAAATGAAATCGGATGGCGAAATGGAATCAAAGAATCTCATTATGAAGGTCAGTCTCAGTCTGATAAAATAGAGTCAAAGAATCTCATTATGAGGATCAGACTCAATCTGATGAAACAGAGTCAAAAGGTCCTATTTCTAAGATCTGGTTCAGCCACTCTTAATGGGCCGCTCGAATCTCAAGGCCCAAACTGGGGCAAAAGCAACCGAAGTATGGAAATAACAGTGAGTCGATTTTCTATTAATTAACTTGAAAAAGTTTTGTTTACAAGTGTCATGTACAATTACGAAGAGGGAATACCCCCACTGCTACTAGGTCCGGCCGCGATCCCACCTTCAGCCTCTTTACGAGGTGCTTCTACGGATAGCGGAACGACCCACAGTCCACGAGCGTCCGGCAACTCTTCTAGACCGATCGTTTTGAGTTCCTCCAAGGCTTTAGGGTCGGGCTCAACGTCGTGGACAGTGATGGTGGGTACCCGATCCCGTAATTCCTCATCCATTGCGACCGCTCGGAAGGTCTTGAACCCCCACTCAAATTCATGAATCCAAGTGCGGTTCCTAACCTTATTGTTGAGACAGTTTCCAACTCCGGCTGTACGGTAACCTGAGAACAGAGAAAACGTTAGACACAAGAGCTTGCCGGGGGTTGCCGGCGGGGGATAGCTCCGATGCCTAAGTCAGTTTCTTATCTTTTGTGAGAGAAAAGACTTAGAGTGATTCTCTTGTAAAAACATACGTACCTTTGCCGAACCTATCCCTCCTCCTTATATAGTGGCTGCTTCCCCGAGGCTCATTAATGAAGCCTTTCGGTGGGCCCCTGTGTTTTCTCTTAGTCGTCTATGCCCATACGGGCCATTAAAGATTGTTCCACGTGCCGTAGGCGTAGTGGTCCACGGTATGTAAATTCCTGTTTGCTTGTCACATCAATCATGCCTTAATGGGTTTAGTAGGCATCGGGAACTTGCGGGCACAATTACCGAGGTCGGCGATCATAAATGCTAGCCATGATGGGGCTTGTCCCTTCTTCATAAAAGGTCATTAACCTTACCATGCGGGAGTCGAACCCTGGAGGTCGGCGGAGCTCCTTTAGACAGGAACCGAACCTAGGGGTTCGGCCGGGTTTGCTATGCGGAACCGAACATAGGGGTTCGGCCAGGTTTAAGACACAAAACCGAACCTAGAGGTTCGGTTCGATCCGAATATACGGGACCGGACCTTAAGACCGGGGTCGGTAGTGAGGCGGACCTGGGCTTGACCTGCACGGGCCGCGCTACAAGAGAGTTGGGTGTGGGCCTAACTGTAGCTTTAGGCCCAATCCCTAACACTTATAAACTCAACCGAGCTGGTGCTCGTACTTCTTCACCTTCTCGGTCTTCTCGTAGTGCTTCTGCAAATGTCGCTGCGAGAGCTCTATGGCAAACTTTTCGCGTACTCGAAGGTCAGCAATTTCTTTCTCCAAAGCCGTAATCTTGTCAGCTTTCATCGAATGTATGAGGTTGTGGGCTTCCTCCAACTCCTTCCGAGTGGAATTACGTTCAGTTTCTACAAAAGTGAGGTTTCGAGACAAGTTCGCCACTTCTGCTTTGTACCCCGCGATGAGCCCTTTTTGCTCGTCGACGATCCCCTGCAGCCACGACGAGCGAGCAGATAATTCAGACTCCACCCGCGCTTAGCCTGAAGGTCGGCCGCAGTGCCCTCAAGTTCAGACTTGGCCATATCGAGCCTAAGAACTTCGGAAGTCAACTCGTCAATCTTCGCTTCCCCAGCGTCAACTACCGAACGGAGTTGATCATACTCCGAAGCCCTTCCCTCCAGGACTTCCTGCTTCCTCAGAGCTTCGGAAAGCTCCTTATCACGGTCCGCCGACCTTCTCGTTAGCTCGAGGTTCTGGGCCTCCAGAACCGCAATAAAAGGCCTAGCCTCCGAAAGTTCGTCTTCCCAAACTTTCAATCTTCTCTTCAGCTCGATGAAGAGGTCCTGGCTAGAACACAGGTGCTTGCCGAGTGAGTCCACGGCAACCAAAGAGTCCTACAGAAACGAGTAAAGTTAATAAAAGACCTAAATCTCAGAAACCGAACCGGAGCTGCAATAGAGTAGTGGTCCATACCTTGATTCGGTGACGAAGACTAAGGACTAGGTCTCCCTGAGATCCGACCATTTCCCACCATGTAGGGTCACTTGTGGGAGCAACCCCTGATAACCCAGCCTCGTCAAGTACCGAGCTTCCGGGATGATGATCGTGGAGAGCGTCAAAGTCCAAGTCTGAAAGCTTGGACATGTCCTGAACCTCAAGGGTAGCAATCTCTCTGCCCAAGGCAATGTCCGCCACGGCAAGTTCGGCCCCCTCCAGATTGGAAGCGGCCGCAGCGCCCTTAACCTCAGGGATGGAATCTACCCCACTCGCAGCAGCGTCCATTTCAACCTCCCCTGAGGCAGTGACTGGCTCGATTGCCATCATGTCGGTAACAGTCTCGCCTACCAGCGCTGGCGAAGGAGAAGGCGGCGAAGCCAGATGATAAGTGCTGAATGTTACACATTCAAGCCCCTTAATTCACATATGTTAATCTCTTAGTTTCATTATAATATAATGTTTTGTGTTGTTTTTGTGTTTTTCTCTTATTTTGTAGGTTTTGGAAGAAAAACACTCAATTCCATCAAGTTCTGGGCTCAGAAGACATGTTGGAGAAAAGCTGAAGAATTTGGCTTGAGCCATATCCATATTTAGCTCGAGTCATCTTGCACGCTGAACAGTAAAGTCGGCAGAACCCGATTTGGAAAGATCCTAAACCTACTCCAACTCGATTTTGGACTTCCTAGGGTGCACGAAATTGACTAGGGTTGTTCCTAAACTCTATAAATACTCCCCTAAGTCCTCCAAAACAAACACACAAGATTTAGGAGAAGAATCAAAGGCTTCAAAGAAGGGTTTTTCTTAGTTTTTCTTTACTTTTCAGTTTTTCTTTGTTATTTTCTTATAAGGATGATTTTCATCCGAATTATGTGTAGCTAATACTTTAGTTAGGGCTCGATTGAAGCCCTAATCATGTCTCTTTAAGGTTTCAATTTGTCTTACTATAATTCATATTTTGATGCTTAACTTGATTATTTTCAGTTTTCTTGAATTCCTCACATATATGTGTTTGATCATCATATGCTTGTGGTATAGATATGTTATTTAGGTCAATTTGGATGGCCGAGTCCTGGGCCTAATAGAGTAACAAAAGAATCCCATCATAGGTTCTTGGATTAATCAACATGAAAAATCGGAGTAGATGCCATGCTCTAGGCTTCATGTGTTTGTCAATCTCCATAGTTTTATGCTTTCTTGAAGAACAACTTAGTAGATGCCATGCTAAATCCTTTGAGAAAGAAAAGAATTAGAGTAGATGTCATGCCTAATTCGTTGCTTAGGGAGATCAATAGCCTAAAGAGTAGATGTCATGCTCTTAGGTTGGCAAACATTGAGTATCATGATATGGTTGTAGCATTGTACATATTGTTTACCTTATTTGAGTATAATTAGCGGTGGATATCGAAGCCCTACCCTTTATTCTTATTATTTTAATTCAATATTTGATCTCGTTTCATTCAAGATATTTTCTTAGGAATTTCTTTTTAGACATATTTTACCAATCCTCGTGGGAATGATCTCGTATTTGTCATCTATACTATCGTTTTGATCTTGTGCACTTACGAGTAAAACGTGCATTTATTCGCCTATTTATTTAGGTGGATATTTGTACAACACCATACTCCCCCCTCCTTCTCCGCTAAGGGGTGCTCCTTCGGTTGTCGGTTTCGAGCTAGCCCCCCTAAGGATGAGCTTGACATTCCGAGCCAAACCCCTCAAGGGGTTCTCTTCAAGAAACGCTACAAACTCGAATCTCTCCACCTCCTTTTTCTTAGGGGATGGGGGAAAATCCCGGTCCTCTGTTTCTTCCGGAGTTTTTTTCTTGGGCGCACGAGGCCTCAACGTAAGAGGAATTTCATCCTCGTCGTCATCCGAACTATCGTCCAGAATAATTGGACCTTCCGCGACGGGAGAGGCTTGCCCCTCTCCCGAACTTTCCTCTCCGGATGAAGCCAATGAACCCGACTCTTCAGCAGAGGAGACGGACGATTCGGTTTCCCTAACAGATGCGAGATCCGGGTCTTGAGACCTTGTTTGTCGAGTCCGACCCTCATGCGAGATCCGGGTCTTGAGACCTTGTTTGTCGAGTCCGACCCTCGGTTTTCCCTTTTTTTTTTGGACCAAAAAGCACATCGAGAACTCTGGCCATTCCGGCGCACCTATGCTCAGAATAGCCCAAATATTTTTGCAAGAAGACCGGGCGAAGCAAGAATCCCATATTCGATTCTTCCCTTTTCGCCTTTAAGCTCTGCGAGGACCAGGCAATCATTTGGTTGACCTTGTCCTGCTGGAGCGCCGTCAATTTTGGTTTGGGGAACTTCATCGATGTTATCTCCCTCCAGTGGCGGGGAACCCGAATTTCGGGCGGGTGGTCTCATAGGATGCTAGGAAGCTCCCATCCTAATCGGAGACAAAGAAGAAGGTAGTTTCAAAGACGGGGTTGCTACTCCACATACTAGGGGTCGAAAAGAACCTCCTCTTCCGAGCCTGAAGGGTCCAAGTGTGGTCGTACTTGATCGGAGCAAATAAATTTAAAAATTTAGGCGCGGAGAGATGGACGCCTTCCCCAAGAACCATTGGCCACGACACGCAGCAGGTGAATACGTTCCGCCACCCATTCGGCTTCAGCTGAGTTGGCGCCATCCCTAGAGTATGCAAAATCTCGCGAACCACAAAGGGGAAAGAGAAATGTAGCCAGCCTTAAGGGCCTTCTCGAAGATACACACCTCATTTTCCAGAGTATTCCCATCAATGCCCTCATCTGGTTCGGGAATTCGAATACTTATGTCGTTTGGAATCTCGTAAGTTTCTCTTAGCCTCTCAGCGTCCTCCGGCTTTAAGGAGGATCGCCACTTAGAAGGGGCACTAGAGGCTCCGAGTCTTGATGGCTTCGTCATAGAATCCGAAAAGAAAATTATGAACTGAAGGTGGAGAGCGTAAAATCTGTCGCCGTAAAAAACCGAAGAGAATGCAGTAGCAAGAAAGAACTTTCAACAAAGAAGATAAGATGGAATCTTCTCCCCACAAACGTACTTATACACATCAGAATGGATGCGTCTTGGAAACGCATGGAAGAGGAGCAGACACGTGAATCTATTTAGGAGAGAGGCACGACACCCGAGACACCTTGAAGAACGAATCAGCGAAATGCTAATTGTCGGCTCACTTCGTAAAAAAGAAAAATCCTCCAGCCATTCTCGACACACGACGCAATGAATTTTTGGGGGATAACTGCTGGGAATTGGGCCTGAAAAAGTAAAAGCCCAAGTCCCACCTGCCGGCCTAGTCGGCAGAGCGAACCCCAGGCCCGCATAATGATCGGCCGAAGTTTTATGGTTCGTCGGCGCCCTTCAAGAGCCGTAGGAACTCTAGTTCGGTTCCTTAGCAAAAAACTGTAATGAACCTTGATGAAGAAAGGACAAGGTTCATTAAGACTTGCATTTAAGGAAGCCAACCTCGAGTCCCACCCTTGCACATGTCCGAGACACGCCAGCTCTAGGGATGTGATTGATGTGACCTGCAGGCAGTGGCGGAGCCAGAATTTTGGTTCAGAGGGGTCGAATTTTTTTTTTTTAATACATGAAAAAAATTAAAGTTGAACAAATTAATTAAGTATTAATAATATAATTAATGAAATAAAGAAACAATTCAATAAAATTTAATTGTTATTTAAAATAATAATGTAACTTACAATTTATTTTTCATGCTTAGCGCGACAAATAATTTCAAATAAATACAAAATAATCTTAAGATTTACTCATAATCTCAGATAACTACAATGAGTATTTTATATATTTAAAATATGCAATAAAGCTATATATACAATGTATTGATAAATAATTAATTTAAAAATAGTAATATAAATATAAAAGCAATGTAAAAATTAAATAACATACCTGAAACGTTTTTGATAAATTTAACTTCCACACTGACGGCAATTGAAGTCACTATGGCTGTATTTCAAAAAGCCTTTGTTTTGTCAAATTTTTTTCTAAGCAAAACGTAGTTTCAAGTGAAGGTGTGTGTTCTTTCTTTAAAAAAAAAAGTGGAGGTGTGTTATTTTGTTTTATATAAGTAGTTAAGTCGGCTACTGCTAATATTACTTCCTAGCAAGACTGACGCGTGACTCTTTTAGGTTTAGTTTTATTTTTTATTTTGTATTTTTTGGGAAATCGGGTCACTGGGTAAGGACAGCACAGCTACACACTTTAAATTCACGTTGTTTCAACTGTTAAAAGTCTCGTCCTTTCATTGTTGAAAGTTGAAACGAATCGTTTTGCAATTATGCTTTATTTAACCTGTGCGTTTTATATTGTCTTCTTCCCTCTTCTTTCCTTCTTTCTTTTGTTTTCTGCTTCTGCCTTCTGAAACTGAAACACAGATGCCATGCCAGACGCTAAAACTGAAAGCCCGAAGAAAAAAAATAAACGTCGAGACTAAGGAGAAATTTTTGGGAGGTGAGAGGGGGCATTTGACCCCTCTCGACTCCCCCTCCCTCCGCCCGTGATGGTGTACGCTGAGAATGAAGGGAACAAGAGGAAGAATACCATGAGTTGAGTGGGTGAACATGAATTAGATGAAAGGAGAGAAGGGATCGAGAGAGTAGCAAGATTTCTTTTACAGGAGATGGTTAGAGTAGAAAATAGAGTGTTTATGTTGAAGTAATTGGAGCTAAGGGAAAAAAAAAAATGGAAGGTAGAGAAGGGAGAGAGAGTACCAAGAAGAGAGCAAGTAGATTAAATTTCTACCTTTATTTTTTAACAGCATCTGTGCTGTAGTATTAACTACTGCACAGAAGCCGGATCCAACAATCATTGTGGCCTGTGGGGTAGATGGCTTGGTCGACATTTCTCAGAATCCACCTCCACCATTCACATATACATTCCCATCATAATGCCTTGGGGACTACACTAATATTATTTTTCCCATCCAATTTTGTATAGTTCTCTTGATTGAATGTTGAACACCCAAAATATCTTCATGCATGCACTTGCTAGCTAGTTGGTATGTCAAAATCGACCTGGGTTATCTGCAGACAGAAATGCCAATAACGTCAACTTGGACTTTTCTTAGCGGCTTATTTTCTTTGTCTTGTTGTCTTCTTTTTGTTTTTTTTTTTATTGGAATTTAATTGGCTAATTCTAGTGGCTCATGAAGTGACATTAATTCTCTAGATCAAACTAGATGGTATGTATATATCACGTGATACAAAAGAGTCCATTTAAAGTTTTGTCATCTATCCCTATCTGATATCCCTCAATTATCACGTATCCTAGCTGTAGACTCTTCTTAGCTGCGCTTTTTTTCTTTGTTTTGTAGTCCACTTTTGCTTGGCTAATTCTAGTGGCTCAAGTTACTTTAATATCTCTGGATGCTATGAAATTGACATGTATCTGAGAAGTCTACGTTCAGCAACATGAATGGTGTGAGAAGTATAACTTTGTTAGCTGATTGAAGATAAGGTTCTCTTCTTCTCTTATCCACAAAAAAAAAAAAAAAAAAAAAGAAGATAAGGTTCTCGATCGAGGACTACCGGTCTACCACCAATAATGATAGTTGAGATAATGTTACCCAAAAGGAAAAAATTGAAGATAAGGTTCTCGAGGACTACCAGCCTACAACCAATAATGATAGTTGAGATAATGTTACCCAAAAGGAAAAAATTGATGTGCGTTGTATATTTATAAACTATATATGTTGATTTTTATGTGCGTTGTATTTTGGTCTAAATTATGTGCGTTGTATTTTTATATTCTATTTTTCCCAATTAACTTTGTCAAACCTTCCAACAAGAATAAGTGTATGGATGAATTCTGTCTACAGCCAGCTTGTCCTAACCATTGAACCTCTCTAGTGAATCATTTGATAAAAGTTTATAAACTAAAGTTCGTCTGAATCCTTCAACGTATAAACCAATCCAAAAAGACCACATTAACATGGTGATTCTACACTTTATTTATGAGTTCTTTCTCGTTCCCCTTATAGTGTTTAGGATTTTCATTGCAACATGAATTTCATTGAAAAGTTTTCCTTTAAAATTTTAAATAGTGTTCCATAAACTCTGTGGCCTAACTTCTCAATAAATTAGTTTGTAAGCTCTTTTTAATATCGGCATACGAGTATCCTTTTTTTTAAAGTTATAATTCTTCAATAGAAAAACAAATTATAACTATTACTTACACCATCATTAATTTTAATCCTGTCTAGCCTTTTAATTTTTCCCTAATTTTGTTGAACAAAATATGTTAAGCTGAAATAACTTTGTTTTAGTCATTTTTTTAAGAATTAGTACGTTTTGGCATTTATCATTCTCTAATCCACAAAAATCATACCTTGTGACGCATACCAGTTCATTATCTAATGGATCAAGCGCCAAGCCCAATGAAACATGACTAAGACGCAATGGTCAGTGGGCTTCTCATGCATGTACAGATCCAGCTACAGCTGGGCTTTAAACTTGATATGGGGATATTTGACTGCTTGAGGCTGTGTGGATTCATTTTCCTCAACCAGGCCCATTCACATATTTTTTGCCGTCTATCAGCTTCAATGCATGTATCCTGCTTGAAACACGAATGTTGCGATTATAACGACTCAAGCCGCATGAATCTATTTGACAAAATCGAAAATCTATGGGTCTTTTTGATAATGCATTAAAGCATAGGATCCTGTTGAAAAAAAAAAAGATGTAAAGCGTGCAATGTGAATTGATAACAACGACAACACCGGTTCGAATTTGTGTACCTATGGCTATAGCTTTAATGAAATGGTCTTTTAACTCTTGAGACAAATGATAGAGCTAATGGCATTTTGGTAGGCGAAATAATTATTAACTCTTGAAATGGATTTTTTTGTTTAGTTGCAGTATTGTTGTACACTATGTCATAGAAATAGCTATTCTGTTTAATTTAGGAATAGTTATTTTCAAAAAAGAAAAAAAGAAAAAGGAATAGATATTTCTTGAGGAACATAATGAGTTTTTTCAAAAAGATTTGATTTAGGTGCTATAAAAAAAATAAATAACAACACATTTCTTGTATTTTTTTCAAACAGTCTAAATTTAATTTTAAATTTTTCATGAGAAAATGAGTGGAATTAGATCTTAACCAATTTTAGTAGCACTCAAGCCAATAATCCCAAGCACTTTCCATCATTGCGAAATTCGTCTTTGAGACCTTACTGTCATGGACACAACCCGGAATGCCATTAGACCACACCCTCAGTGGTACGTTGTTTCATTCTGAATGTATCAATGAATGGCTACAATGCCCCATTTCTCGGAATCCCCCTCCAGGAATTTACTTTTCCCTTCCAATTTTGAACATGTTCTATTGTTTGAACGTTGAACACCCAAAGTCTTCATGCACTTATCGATCTGCAGTCTGCAGACAGGAAAGCCAATAACGTCTTGGACCTGCAAAACATAAGGACTACTTTCTTTGTCTTGTAGTCCTCTTCTTGTACTTTTATTAGAATTACAACTATGCAGAAACTTAGTTGCGTCTACAATCAGGTTTTGACTTTCAGAGTAGAAAAAAAAAATGATACTATAAGAAACGAAATAAATGTGAAATTTACATTTACATGTATCTCAAAGTCTATGTTCAACAACATGAATGGTGCGAGAAGTCTCACTTGTTGGTTGATTGGTAAAGGTTATGGAGGATTACCACCAATAATGACGCGGTTGAGATAATGTAAGACAAAAGGAAAATTCTTACATGACGGCCGTTGAGAAGTCTCAAAATCCTTTTACTATGATTTTTTTGTGAAATGGACTTCGTGTACAATTTCTTTGCATATAACATAATCTCCAATTTTTCTTTTTAATTTTAATTGAAGAGGAAAAGAGGTTATAGGAAAGGATCCTTCCCACTCTTGATTCGAATAAAAGAGATATTGTGAAATCCTATGAGAATGCTTCTTAATATGAGAAAAGAAACGGCCCACTTAAAAACGTGCATGATGCATCATGATAAATATAACTATCAAAATCATTCACGCGATTTGACGCGTTAATGTTATTATAATGCCCATAGATTTTCACAGTTATCAAATATATGTGGAAGGTTGTGAAGTCCTCCCATGTCATGGAAGATTGTGAAGTCCTCTAGAGCGATGGATATCATGCAGAGGCTACTAGGAGTGTTCAAGCGGGGCGGTTATTAACCGCTTATAACCGGATAACCGGATAACCGGAAAACCGGAAATAACCGCAACCGGATAACCGGTTAGGCCGGTTGCGGTTGCGGTTATTAATTTTAGAAAAACCGGTTATTAACCGGATAATCGGTTTATATATATAAAAGCTCCCTTAGCAGGGAGCATGCTCCCTGCTCAAGCAGGGAGCTCCCTGCAGCAGGGAGTCCCCTGCTGCAGGGAGCAAGCAAGAAAAAAAAAAAAAAAGAAAAAAAAAAAGGAAGAAAAGAAAATATAAACTTGTTCCCACATTAATATTACAATTTTTTTTCACTCCTTATTTGAAAAATAAATTTTGATGAAAAGTGATTAAAAATATTTTTTTTGTATTTATACACATAAAAACCGGTTATCGGTTATTAGCAACCCGCAACGCGGGGGTCCTGGTTGCGGTTGCGGTGCAAAAATTAAATAACCGGGTACCGGTTGCGGTTGCGGTTATGCCCCAATAACCGCAACGCAACCGGCTTGTGGCACCCTAAGAGGTCACCCTATGGAGGCAATTTTTTTTTTGTTGTTGGTAATTGTTGGGCTTCGTTTTCTTTGAGGTAGTATTGATATACATTTAATTAAGTATTCTACTAAAAAAATGACGAAATATAACGAACGGATCAATTTGATAATATTCAGAGATGAAAAAATAATCTAGTATCACAAAATTGAAGATCCTATATATATATGTTCTTTTTGATAATGCATTAGAGCACAGTGATATGCATTGTCCTATTTTTCTATTAGAAAGTAAAAATAAATAAAAATGTAATGTGTGCCTGTGAAATGAGAATTATTTATCATTTTGTCTTGTGGTGTTTGTTGCCTAATGTCCTACACCCAACACACCACAAAAATGTTTCACAAGTGTTTTTTAAAAAAAAAACCTTGTATAGGTTCACTGGTGGCTAATACTTAATATATAGGGAAAATTTCACAAAAGCTCCGCTGAAATTTTCACACCGATTTGAAGAACCCCCCCAAAACTTGACTTCTCTCATTTTCACCATCGATACTTCCAATTTCTCTATCATATAAACCCCCCATCCGTCTATATTTCAGCGATAAAATTTTTAAAATCTGCCTAAAATACCGCTGTATTGTTCAAACAAATCTTTTTTTAAAAAAAAATCTGAAACCCCTCAAAATGAGGAGGTATTTTGGGAATTGTTCAAAAATTGTACACGGTGAACAACAGATTGAAGGGTCTTATGATAGAAAATTAGAAGTTCGAGGAGTGAAAAATGAGAAGAAATCAAAAGTTTGGGGGATTCTTAAATTGCGTGAAGTTCAGTGGCGCTTCTGTGAAAGTTTCTCCATATATATAATGGACACTAAAACAATATATATATAAAGTAATGTTTAAATGTCTAACTTTGTCAACTTGTCGCAATGTGAACAGTTTAACTAAAAAAAAAATATTACTTGGCATAGATTGGGAGCAAGTCGGCAAAGTTGGGTAAAAGCATAAGCTATATATCATGCTATATAAATATACGCTATACATACTATACTATACAAATATACTTATTATATACTATAATGATAGATTTTTGCAAGTATTTGCAAATAATAACGAAATGTTGACTAAAAATCGACAAGGATTGCTTTTTTTAAAAAAAATAAAACCCGCAAAATGTCTATAGATTGATACAAGAAAAACTTGAAGTCCAACATTGATATACAACATACAAGATAATAAGGTCTAAGAATTAGGCAAAATCATTGCAGCTTATATACGTTATTCAACATACGGCCAAGTTTACATACATTATTCTGATTCTAGATGACCTTCCACTGCATGATTCTAGCCGTTTTGTAAGGTAGCACTTTGGCTTAATTTTCTATACGGGCCTGCCGATGACAAAGGGATTACGAAGCATAATTAATTTATCTCCTTCTCCCCTTCCAACATTTGAAACCAACACTTTATGAAAGGGCGACTCCACTGGGTGGGCCATTGATGCACCAAAGGACAATTGCAAGTTTCTTTGCAATTTTAGCATCTCCATCATCTTCAACAAAGATTCATATGTCTTTTTTTTGTTCTAAGAGATTGTAGATTCATTCTAGAAAGCAGACTTGGCTGGGGTTCTCAACTGTAACATTAACATTTTTCCTCCCTCCAACTATTTTAAGTAGCAATATTCTAAAGGTATAAACATCTACTTTAGAAGACACATTTTCAAAATTTTTAAAGAACACTTCGAGTGCAATGTAACCTACAATCCCCCTGACTGTGATCATAGACACTACACTTTGATCTTTTGAACACAACTTGGCAAGTCCAAAATCAGATATTTTTGGATTGAAGTTGTGGTCTAACAAAATATTGTGAGGTTTGATATCGAAATGGAGGATTTGTTGGTCGCATCCTTGGTGAAGATATTCAATTCCTTTTGCTACCCTAAGAGCAATATCTTGCAGCTTATCCCAATTAAGGACAAAGTTCCTTGTGTCTATCGAAGATATAAACTTCTCTAGTGAATCATTTGGTAAGAACTCATAAACTAGAGCTCGTCTAAATCCATCAGCGCAAAAGCTAACCAAGCGAACCATGTTAACAGGATGGATCGTACCCATTGTTCTTACTTCATTTATGACTTCTTCCCCATTTCCCTTAGAAGTGTTGAGGATCTTCACAGCAACATAAATTTCAGTGGAAAGCTTTCTTTTGAATACTGTTTCATATGCTCCTTCACCTAACTTCTTAGTAATTAATTGCTTTGTAATCCTTTTAACATCGGCATACGTAGTTCTTATGGGCTTTAAAATTTATTGTAATTATTTCACAAAACTTTTCAATCTTGGCTTGATGTTCTTTTTTCTACCTTACAAAGTATAGAAACGGTATAGGGAGAGCAAATATAGTAGTAGTAATAAAAATGACCTAAGATGACACTTGCATGATAAACATTTTGAGAGATCAATAGGTTACAATCCCCCAACAAAAAGGAATTTCAAAATGCAAGACAACTCACCAGTGATCTCTAACTTTTGATAATGTACCTGTAAAATATTTAACATAATTAGCTTCTCATTTTGAAAAAAATAAAAATTGTTCGCCAAATTTTTTTTGCTAATAGCTAATATTTATGTCAGACCTTGAGTCCAAGTTGTAGACTATATCTTTGTAAGCAAACGGTGAGGGAGTTAACTGGTTAAGGCATAGTCTTGACTGTAAGGGAGCGGGGGAATCGAAAGGCGAGGAAGATATATTGAGTCCTCGAAGCTGCCTTTGGAAGCAAAGATGTGGATCATATAATTGAATTACTTGAGATTTGTAGTCAATCTTTTTGACAAAGAGCTTCACTGAAATTGGTAGGTCGAGCACCGTGTCGTGTGTATCAGTGCATGATAGATTAAACCCATGATACCCACAGTGCTCTGGCTGGCTGCTAAGTCGAAAAGCAAATCGGATAGCTGGGCCATGGACTCCACACCGTAATTGATCATCACACCCATTTTGGGCTTCTCCAAGGTCTATGGTGAAAGCCAGAAACAAGAACAAGTATGAGATTACCATTTCTAAGCAAATATCCATCTCTCTGCTCTTGAGGAATGGTTCTGATCAGGCTCTTAGGGGTGTTATATTTAGGGGCATTAGCTGAACTATTTGCCTCGAGCTCAATCTTATTTAATTTAAGATTATATTTGGTACACGGAATGACTATTTTTTAGAATAGCTTTTATTAAGAATTGAAGAAATTGAATAAATTAGCTTTGAAATTGAATAACCATTTTCATAGCCATGAATGAATGTTTATTCCTTAAATTAAAATTTGAGACGAATAGATATTTTCTCATGACTATAAGAATAACTATTTCATGTATCAAAGTATATGTATACTTTAACACCAATATTATTTTATTTTACTTCTTCGATTAGATCGATCTAGAGGTTCATTGTATACAATGGTTTATATTTTTTTCTTAAGCATGACCAAAGGGGAAAGTGGTTTACCCAATTTTATTTGGCCTTACACTTTTCAAATTATTTAAGTGACTTTCCTAATATATTAATTAATTAATGTATATTTATATTTCTTGCAGAATTTTTGAGAAGCTTATTGCCGAACATGGTCTTCGTCGGCGGTAAGAACCTCTATCTCTCCTTTGATCTTCTTTAATTTGTTTTTGCCTTTTCAGCAAATAATTCCTTAGGTACTGACCGTACTGTGAAACATGAAAATGATTTAATTTGCAGATAAGATGAAAATGTTAATGAACTTTACATGAAAAGAAAAACAAATATTGTGCTTAGTTAACCTGAAGGGGTTGGCTCAAGTGGTATAAGAATTTTGATTTTGATGGAATTCTCATCGGATTTAAGGTTTAAATCTCTTTGGGTGCTATTAGAATATACGAAAAATATAACATATTTTCCGTATATTACATATTTGGTTGATATTGTAATATTCTTTATTTAATATATGGAAAATATAACAATTTCTTAGGGCGGGCCACCCCTGTTGGCAAAGTTAGAGTCTTACCCGATTCGTGTATAGAGGGCGTTCTGCACGAGTTTGAGATTTGTCTGACAGTGATAGATATACAAAGTGACCTTGCCTTGAAAGAATTTTCCATCATAAACAAAAATAATATATATATATATAAAGGCAATTGGTTGAGATGTAATTTAAAAAATGCTGACAGGAGGGGCATCTACAGGTTTATTTTCTTATAATTAATTATTTTCATGATTTTTATTGCATCGGACTATACCTTACAGCAAAGATTGCACTCGAGACTCCGTGTGATTGCATTTTTGACATATAAATGGCGTAGGAGGCATTTATTGATGTATTATGCCGTTGAAGAATTTTTGCAAAATCACAATAACTTCATGCCAATAAGTTATTCTTACTCAGAAATTAGGAAGATGACCAAATATTTCAATGACAAATTAGGTGAAGGAGGCTATGACACTGTTTTTAAAGGAATACTTCGAAGTGGCTGACTCATAGCTCTAAAAATGTTAGGTAAGTCCAACGTTAATGGGCAAGACTTTATAAATGAAGTTGCAACAATTGGAAGGATTCACCATGTTAATATAGTGTAACTCATTGGTTTTTGCGTTGAAGGATCAAAACAGGCTCTTGTATATGAGTTCATGCCTAATGATTCCCTGAATAAATACATTTTTTTGCCAGAAGTGAGTATGCTCCTAAGCTTTGATAGAATGTATGATATAGCTCTAGGAGTGGCTTGTGCGATTGAATATCTACATCAAGGATGTGACATGCAGATTTTACATTTTGATATCAAGCCTCACAACATTCTTCTTGATGAAAATTTTACTCTCAAGGTTTCTGACTTTGGCCTAGCAAAATTATATCCAGTAAATAACAACATTGTTTCTTTGACCGCTGCAAGAGGAACATTATGATACATAGCTCATGAGTTGTTCTACAAAAACATTGGAGGTGTCTCATACAAAGCTGATGTTTATAGTTTTGAAATGTTATTGATGGAAATGGCTAGTCGAAAAAAGAACTTAAATGCATTTGCAAAATACTTGAGCCAAATATACTTCCCTACTTGGTTCTATAACCAATTGAACAACGAAAACGACATAGAAATGGAAGATCCCACAGAGGAGGAAAGAAAAATAGGCAAGAAGATGATCATTGTCGCGTTATGGTGTATACAAATGAAGCCTAGTGATTGCCCGCCAATGAACAAAGTCATACATATACTTGAAGGAGAAGTTGAATGCTTACAAATGTCTTCCAAGTCTTTCCTATCATCATAAGAGAGAATCATAATAAGTGGTGGAGAGAATTTGAATCAATCAAATGAATCATCTCAATTTTAAATGCAAATTAATTTGTAAATGAATCTTTCAATTTATTACATCCCTGCTAAAGGAGGCAATTAGTTTTGTCATATATATTTGAAAGTTCAAAGATGCTTAATATTTATGTGTACCAAATAAGAGTTTGTTTGATTTAAGATAACTCTCCTTATTACATAACTTTTTCATGTTCGATTCTAATTTTTCAAACTTGACCAATGAATTGAGTTTTAAGTTTGAGAAGATATGTTGATATTCTTCATTCTACTAGTAATCCTTTGCTTTGTAAATTTGGCATGAGATGCATGAGAGAAACTAAGCCAACGAAGAGGCCATGAATATTTCCCAAGCTTTTGGTAACTCGCATGGACCTTTTATGGTGTTGGTATGTTAGAGATTTTCTCTTTTTCGTCTTCGAATTTGCGTGTGAGCATGCATGCCAAGCCCAATTCACATGTTGTGTTGCGATTTCATATTGATAACTATTGCCCACAAGAATCGTGATATGGCAGATTGAAATCCTATTGACCAATATATATAACCAGTCACCCATTTGGTGTAGTACGTGGTCTCTCTACTCTAGTGCCCAAACTTATGCTTGCTGAAATCCTAAAATGGACTTGATGATTTTCGAGTCAATGATTAGTGGGCTTGGCATGTATAATCCAACTATAGCTAGCGCTCAAACTGCGGAATCAAGTCCATTGCATATGGAAAAATCAATGAGTTGACCTTTCGTTTTTCCCCAATAAAAAGAAATTTTTAGGCAAACAGTTCAACTAATATGGTTCGATTAAATGGGAAAAAAGTTAAGGAAATAAGAGGGTTGCTTCTCTTAAGTACAATGTTTTTTTATCCAATAAAATTATCCATACCTTTTGAGACTTAAATTGTAACTTGATACCTCAACTCGGCTTAATTTGCTATCCTCAGGAATTCGAAAAGGCGCACGCTAAGCCATTACCCATTGGTGTTAGGAACCGGAAGCTTGTGCTTACTAGCCTACCATGTTTCCTCTGTGGCAGGGTCAAGTCCTTTGCTTGCAGACCATACCAAATCCCAGAATTCAACCCCACAATTACTCCACACCCACAATGATTGTGGGCTATATGGGCCTATCATAGAGCCAGAGCCTGTACAGGCCCGATGATTAATACCTGCCCAATATTCCTGTCTGAGTACTGGCCCAAGAAGATTCTAAAGCCCATACCTAAATGCCAACATTGCTTTCACTCTGAATGTACGGATGAATGGCTTGGTTGAATGCTACAAACCCCATTACTCGGAATCCCCGAGTCCTGCTAGGCGTCCGCACAAGCGGACGCCTAGCGTCCGTTTCAGCAGGAGAAAAAAAAAGAAAAAATGAAAAAAATACTTTTTTTATTTAAAAAACAGGTTTAAATTTACCAAATCTCAAATTTATTTTTTCTATGGCTATGAAATGGGATGAAATAAGCCTGAACCTGTTTTTCGTTAAAAAAATGTTTTTGTTATTTTTTAAAAAAATAACAAAAAACATTTTTTTAACGAAAAACAGGTTCAGGCTTATTTCATCCCCATTTCATAGCCATAGGAAAAAATAAATTTGAGATTTGGTAAATTTAAACCTGTTTTTATGAAAAAAAATGATTTTTTTGAATTTTATTTTTTTTTAAAAAAAAAACGGACGTCCAGCTCTACCCGAATCCCCCTTAACCATTACCAATTCCCACCGGTGAGTTTCATGCTTGCTTTGTGGACCACGCGTATTCCTCGGAGTTGTCGGAAAGCGCTTTCCTCTTTTTCTTGTCGCCAAGTTTCCAATGACTTGACGACTTGATTGAGTCAACAACCAATTAGCTCATAACATTTGTGCAAAACTGAACTATTTATATATGTTTTAAAACTATTTTGAAATATCTATAAAAAAAACTATTTCAATAATTATTTTGAAATTAAATTTTTTTAATAGAATACTAAATATTACTTCATGAAACTGTTATATTTTCAATTTATATAAAATAAAATGATTGGAAAATATCCTGTTTTGATTTTTTTTATGACTAAAAATTATTTTAAAAACTTATTTCTGAAGACACCACGAAATAGGACTCTAATATTGAAGACTATCAAAATATCAAAAGAAGATTTACAAACAAGCATTTTATGAATACCATAAGAATAAAAATAATTTTATGGATTTCATGATGCTTTAATTTGACGACCACGCTAATATTACTTTTCCCTTCCAATTTGTACTTGCACGTGTAATAATTTATGATTACACGTTGTGTTGTACGTTTTTTTTTCTCTTCTCTCTGTTTGAACGTTGAACACAATTTATCTTCATGTGCTGGTAGTTGGCATGTGAAATCGACATTGATTATCTGTAGACAGAAATGCCAATAACGTCTCGAACTAATTTCTCAGTTGCTTCTTTTCTTTGCCTTGATCTTTTTCTTGGCTAATTCTAGCTAGCTAGTGCTCACAAGGTGACATCGCTTTCCTCTCTTTTTCTTGTCGACAAGGTTTCCAACGACTCGACGACTTAATTATTATTATTATTATTTTTATATGACTTAACGGCTAATTGAGTCTCAACCAATTAGCTCATACTACAATAATATGACTCGTAATAAATCAAGATCATATCTAAAGAATATTTACGATTTCAGAGTATAGTTTTCTCCTCTTTT